>JAVJIF010006559.1:0-188449 GCA_038442645.1 Agave tequilana
TTGAGCTTGTTTTCAGTTGTGTTTTCTAGCAAAGATCATTTACAACTGAGTTTTTTTTTTCACTACACTTCTTAGAGCCAAAAATTCAATCCTCATTCTATAAGGAGTTATAAAAGAGAAGTGTTGTAAAGAGTTTGTGATCATTATTGTGATCACTTGGTTACTTGTTCTTCTTGTTCCTCTTGTGAGATACCTCTTTGGTAGAGGCTTGTAAGTGTGGAGTTTCGTACTCCGGTCTTTGGTAGACCTTGTAACGTCCTCGGTGGATAGTGGAAACCCTTCACGAAGGTGAAGGCGGGGAGTAGAGCGGTGGCTCGAACCTCGAAACAAATACTTGTGTTTGCGATTGCCTTCTTGCTCTTACTCTCTATTTCGCTTTACTCTCTATTGCTCCTTATTACTTGTTTGTGATATTTGTGATATATCTTGTGTGCACTTCACCATTGCATTCATTCCTTGCTATTGTCGATCAATTCTCATACACAAGATTGCATTGCGCCACCTACTCATATCCAGGAATCAGGAGGAAGGAGTTCAGAACCCTTCACCGGTATACGGCTCCTAGTCTTATTTTGAGAGATCGTTGTATCACATTAATCCATAATTGTTTTAAAAAAGTTATTAATTAGCAATTACACCTATTCACCCCCCTCTAGGTGTTTTTCACTTTCAGGGATACAACATATGAGGGCTCTAACCCTTATTTATAGTCACAAAGTCCCTGGATTTAAGGAACTCAGATGGATTATCCAACCAGAAAGGATCCGAATCCAGAAAGAAAAACCAAAACCCATGTCCACGGTCGACCGACCCATGTCCACGGTCGACCGAACCTAACCGAGAGCATCGCTATGTCGTCGGTCGACCGCTCCTTGCCACATCGACCGGGCGCGTCGACCGGGCTTAACCCTGTGCATGTCGTGCACATCGGTCGACCGGGCGGTCGACCGGCCTTCTCAAAGAAAAAAAAATTATTAAAAAGAAAGAATAAGAAAAGGAAGGCACAAAATAAAAGAACATAAATTTTAATGGAATTCCCACATATCATCATAAAGATAAAATGTTATCCTTAAAATAGATTTCTAAAAACATAATGATTTAGGAGTAGCGAAATAAAAAAGATATAATCTAACCTTTGAATCAAGACAGCCACAATCCAACCCTCCTAAATCTACAATTGGAACGAGGTCTCATTTTTGACCGGCCGTTCTAATCCCAAGCTATACCAATAAGCTGAAGAATTACTAAGAGAAGCCAAGACTTGGTGACTAGGACGCTATTTTCCAATCTAAACCCTTGGATAGTTCAAGGGAAGCCCTAGGTGGAGCCCCCACTCCTAATTGGGTGGAGGAAGAGTGGAACACAAGGGAAATAGCAAAAAAGCATCTTGCTTTCTACATAAAGTTGAAGTTTATGTTTGTTTGCCTCATGTGTTTAGAAAGTGATTTTTTTTTCTTCGCTGAATTGTGCCCCACAGCTTTTTCTTTGTAAAAACCTGCTTGTTTTCCTTATCCATGACCTTGATTTGGATTCTATGGATTCTAGTGATTCACTTTATGCTTTACTTTTTTTTTTAATTTTTTTCTTGCTTCTTTGTTATGTAAAGCTAACAAGCGGAAAAAACGTAACTAGAAAAGATATAAATATTTAAAATCAAATATTTAACAAGAAGAGTGAATTTTTTCTTTAGAATAATTTAAAATTTATAACACCACAATGTAGATTACACTCCATTTAAGAGTAATGAAGATTAATTTCGAATGTAATTAAATGTCCAAATTTAAATTTGAAATATACTTATTAAGTTAGGACTAGAATTATGAATTTTAATTTAAAGATATTAAAATTATAACTAACTCAATTTTCTAATTAGATTTAAACCAAATTTAATAATAGTATATCTTATCATTCAATATTCATGAACATTTTATAAAACATATTTGAAATTTACAATTTATTTTAGACGTTTAATATTTTTATTTTTAAGACTACATTCTCTCAAAAAAATTTAAAACTGTAATTTTAATATTATCCTATTACTTTTACAATAAAGAAAATAGATCTCGCACCTACCACACCTGCTACTACTGTTTTGATTATTTTTTTCTCAAGAGAGACCGGTGGAACAAAAATGGAAACAAAGACATCACACCCAACAAGTGAAGATATGCACAACAAAAGGACATCATTTGGAAACCAAGCCTTGCTTATATTTAAACAAGTGAATACATGACTAGAATTCAGAAGAAAAAAAATGAAAAAAAAAAAACAAGGAAAAAAGAAAGTCTTTTGACCTGTTGAATATAACTTTGTGTTCAGAAGTAGCCACTTGCTTTGAGGGCTAACGCTGAAGCCGCATTAATATGGTTATTGTGAGGACCCCTTGCAATGACTGGAAACACCAAAACTTATCCTATCTTCAAAGCATGCTGGTCACTTTCATCTGTTTGACACAAGCTGAGAAATCAACCTTGCTGTTTGGTTTGCTGTAGTGGGATGAAATGTGTAAGTTGGAATGGAGGAAAAAATAAGGAAAAAATGTAAGGAATTGATATTTGGCATAAATTTTCGGTGCTTGATTGTAACATGAAAGTGTAAATGAAAAAATATATTGTGTTTTTCAGTTTTTTGGTAGTAATGTGAAAGTGTAAGTGAAAAAATTGACCACAAAATTGATCGCAAATTAATATTAAAAAATATTAATTATGTTTTTTGGAGTATAATTAGACTGCAAGTGAGATTTACATGACCACAAAACTAATTATTATGAGCTACACCTTATTGCAAGAGAGATTTTACAAGAGCACAAATTTAACGTAGCACCATACAAGTGAGAAAATGTAGTGTAAAGAAAAAAAAATTTCTCATTTCACTTTATGATTCCAAACAAACACCAGAAGTGAGAAATGAATTTCTCACTTCTGCTTTTCCCCACTTGCGCCTCAAATTGAACGCCATTATTGTGTGTAGTTGAAGTAAGAATATCACAATAATCAAAGGGCTCTGGTACTTGTAGGAAAAAATGTACGGAGTAATATCACAATATAACTGCTAAACTATTTTAAATTAAACTTTAAAGAAAGAAGAAACTTCTCTTATTTTGATCGAAGCGTGCGGAATACTGTCCTTAAGAGTAGATCGCGCACTCTGAGAGAGTTTCTCGATGCAGCATTGATGCCTGCCTACCCTCCAAGATTCAATGATTGATGGCCCTGTAAGCATGCACTCGCAATGCGCAGGCACTCGAACAGTTCGGTTTTGTGTTTCTTTAGAGATACAGGAAGTACAGAAGAGTTTGAAAAATTTCAGAGGAGGAAGAAGATGGTTGGGTTGTATCTTTGAGAGTAGGGATCAGGTCCTTTATAAGAAAGTTTTTCCATCATCAGAAATTTTTGGACAGAGAAAGGAATCTTGCTTGGCCAGAGTTCACTGCAGAACTTGGGCAGAGAGCTCTCAACGGCTAACTCTGACCCAATGACAGGAGATAGAAATGATGTGAAACTATTTCTGACCAAATCTGGTGACAAGATTTGAAGAGATTTTATTTTAATTTTAATTCAAAAATAAAATTAGCAAACTTAATCTATTCGTGTCACACCCGCGAGGCTCTGAAACCCAGATTTGCACCCCTCTGCGGGTGCAACGCGAGGGCACATGCGCATTAAAGTTTTTCGAACTCGGTAACCCAATTTTCTTTACTGACCTCACTGGGCTTGTGTACTCTCGAGCACTCTCTGATTTTTAGTCCCACACAACCCATCTTGAGAGAGACTTCATATTTAAATACTATAGAGTTCTTTTCAATCCAATGTGAGACTAAACAACTTTGCATAATTTTGAAATACACCTCAAATACTAACAATCCCCATCATTTCAAATTAAAAAAGGATAATAAGAATTAGAGAAAAGGAGGAATTAAATATAGAGGAAATATGAGAACTCATGCCTCAATAATGATGATTTTTGGTCTATGAACCACTACTTAGGATATTTAGGTGTGTCCCATAGGAAGTTGGTGAAATATAAAGTTTTCATAAATTAATTTTTCTAATTATGGATCATTACCTACTACCCCATATCATTCTCAGTACCGAGCTATTCAAAACTGGTTGGCGCGAATCAGCCATGGTGTGCCCTACCTGGAATTTCATTAGCGCTCTAGAGAATATGTCTTCATTCTCATAGGAAAAGACCTCACTTCCACACTCATATAGGTGGATCCGTCAAGTGTGACTTGCAATTAAACACACCACCAATAAGGGCTATGATAATCCATTAAGCTAATGCTCATCTTTGCACATTGTAATTTGCACTATCTACATCAGAGGAAGGGACCTCTCAATTAAAATAATGACAGTGCATTCCAAGTCAGAAAATGATTTGTTATTACACATATTGACTTACTTCATGAGTTCATCAATCACATAGGTTGGGTTACTATCATTTTTGAGTCTTTGTATAGACATGAGTCTCATTCCCCTCGATGTATTCTCCACTAATTTTTCTCCCCAGTGGTTTGGTAAATGGATCACTTATATTAAGTTCTGACCTCACATAGTCAAGATATGATCCCATCATCCATCAGCTGCTTTACAATTTTATGTCTTAAGTGTATATGCCTACTCTTTTCATTGTATATTTTTATTCTGAGCTCTAACAATAGTAGCTTGGTTTATCACAATGATAGACATAGACGGAGCTGGTCTCTTTTAAATTGGTATATCAATCAAAGATTTATGAGCCACTCAGTTTCAGAGACTCTATAGTAGAGCGAACTGTGACGGTTTACTTGGATGATTTCCAAGACACCGTACCTGTTGGCCCAAAGGCCCATCACTCTAGTTTTTGATGATGATCAACTCATGAAGTAATGTTTACTAATTATCTTGTGTTTAATTAGTGACATATTCATTATCAAGATCTTAGTAGGTGCATAGCTCAACAAAGGATAAATGTCAATTTTTGAAGCTAGCACGGTGTTTGGACCAAGTCAAGAAGGCTTCAAGTGAAGACTTCAAGAAGATGAGACTTGAGTCTAGGTTTGTTTTAGAAGATTTTCTTTTTAGATAAAATGTAAAGGATAGAGTAGTTGGTGGATTGCTCAAGTATACCATGCACACACACTCTTGTTAGTTTTGTTTTATAAAAGATTTTTTAGTTTTAGAAAAGATTTATCATTTTGGAAAAATACTATTGGTTTTTGGTATTCATGTTTTACATCTTTCAACCAAAACCAAGTTTATGCTTATTGTCAAAAACATAGGATATTTCATCTTGATTGTGTAGTGGATCTATCCATACACACTATGCTTTAAAAGTATATCTTGTTTTTGTATTTGATGAAGATTTGGAAAACATGTTTTGAAAAATATTATTTTGGAAAACAGTTTTTATCCATGAGCCAATTTTCCAACTTACAAAATAGTCCAATCTTTTATAACATGCCTTGATTTTGTGCAAGCATGTTTTGTATATCAAAGTATATTGGTAAAACTATTTTTGTAGATTTTTATGTATTTTATGGGATTTATTTGAGCCAAAGAGACTAACTTTTTAATCCCAAAAATTGTTTCAGGCTTCGGATAAGTCGACTTACTACCTTTATAGTCGACTAATACTGAAGTCGCCGACCGGACCGGTCGACCGACGTGTACAGACGTGCACGCCTTTGTGCACTGGAGGACGGCCGAACCGTGCCGTCGACCGCTCCAGAGAGCTCTGCTCTCTGGAAAGTTCGGCCGACCGTACGGGTCGACCGACGAGAAGTTCGACTCTCTGCTCCAGTGGCTCGGTCGACCCGGCGGTCGACCGTGGCTCCAACGGTCGAATTTCTGACCGTTGGCGGTCGACGGCGGTCGACCGCAGCTCTGACAGAGCCCCAACGGCTTAGTTTTCCAGACTCTATATAAAGGGTCATTTGGGGGCTGTTTTCTACAAGACTTGGAGATAGTTTTTAGAGCCAGTTTTTTCCCACTCTTTTCAGAAGTGTTTCTCCACAAAATTAAGCCAATACTTCCAATCAAAAGGGAGATTTTATTAAGAGTGTAAAAGAAATTTCTTGAGTTTTCCTCCACCATCTCTTTCTAGTTTTTCTCTCACAAACACTTGAGCTATCCATTGCTATTCTCTTATAGGAATGGTTGTAGTGAGAGATTTTATTGGTGATCAAAGTGTTTAGATCACCAAGAGATCATTTCTTGTAGTTTGAGGAGGCGGACGTGTGTGTCCGCGTTGTTTCGAGTTCGGGTGCGAACTCCGTGTTTGAGGTGCGGCTCGGCGAGCTAGTGAGCTTGCGGTGTGTACGGGATTAGGGAGTCCGAGGGCTTGTAGGTGTTGCGGCACCGAGGAGAGATCCATTGGGATCTTGCATAGTGAAATCCTTCGTGTATCGAAGGCGGGGATGTAGAGCAAGTGTGCTCGAACCTCGAAACATACCCTTGTGTTTGCGATTGCCTTTTCTCTCTCTCTCCCTTACTTGTTTATATCTTGCATTCAATTATTGTCTTTACATTTATATGCATGATATATTCCTTGTGCTCATATTGATATATTGCTTGGGATTGTTGACTAACACTTGTATTTAACCAAGAGAGCCAACGCGGCACCTCAACCCATTCAAGGGGAATCTAGAGGATTTTGTCCAGAGCCCTTCACGGGGATTCGGCAACACTCTTTGGTTATACGTGTTGTTTAGTGTAAAGTTTTAATTAGATCATAATTGTTTTTAGCTTCCGCATTATTTGCATCATTATTAGGCATTAAGTGACCATTAGATTAGCCATCACCTATCACCCCCCCTCTAGGTGAACCTTCAATGGTATCAGAGCTTGGTACTCTGATTTGGTCTAACACCTGAGTTAAAGATCCTCATTTTTAGGCTAATCACAATATTTGTATACACACCATGGACTTCAATGTCACCCTCCCACTTTTTGATATTCTTAACATCCATATATGGAGGTGAAGATGTCCTTGTACCTCAAAGCCCTAGACATTCATTTTTATCTGCCACTACTAATAATGCATATTGTTTAGATGGTAAGAATTTTGAGGCTAATGCAAAAGCCCTTCATGCTCTTAAATCAACCCTAAATGATGATTATTTATCTAGGGTTTCTAATGTTGAATCGGCTTTTTGTAGCTTGAACATCATCACCTCTCTTGGCGAAAAGATCTATATTATGCCGGGAGTGATTCGGACGTTGGAAGCGACACCTCCAACGTGTGCTATATGGTCCAAGGGGATAACCCCCTTGAGGTAACTACCAATCCGAGGATGAGGATGTAGACATGTCATATGATGAGCTATCTACTTTTTGTCATCTATTGCTTGAAAAGTATGACATGATTAAGAAGATAATAAAAATTGAAAAAGGAACTTGATTGCATGCTGTAGAACATGATACATTTAGAGATAACATTGCATGCTTTAGAAAAAGATAATAAGAAAATTAAAAAGGACTTTGATTGCATGCTAAAAGAGAACGATTCTTTTAAACTAAAATTGCATGTTTAGAAAAAGAAATGAAGTTTCGAAAAATGAAAATGTTTCCCTCATGTCAAATTGAATGATTTATGTGAAGGGAATATGTCTTTGAAAATAAGATTGATTTGGTGAAAAAACAAAAGGAGTTGTTTTTCAGAAAATAATCTTTGAAAAGAAAATTTGTGAAAAAGAAAAAGATTTTGTTCACAAAAGAAAAAGAAATGATTCTTTATCTCATCATGCTTTTCATGCCACCACTAATGAGATTAAAGATTTGAAAATAAAATGGATGGTTTGAGTTCACTTTGAACTCTTGTGCTTTTAATCATTCTAGATTGGAGTCTATGTTTTTCAAAGAACAAGTTCCCCATCTTCATGCACATCATAATCATGCATTTGCTTATGTTGCACAACATGGTCACACTCCTACACATAAGCATCCTAAGGTGTACATATGTACACATTGTGGCCGCAAAGGCCATTTAGCAAAATTTTGTTATGACAGTTACATCTTTTTAATTTTGCTAATAAAATGTTTGGGTGCCTTACAACAAGACTAACCCCCAAGGACCCAAGAAAAATGGGTACCAAAATCCCACCATGTGTTTTTGATGTAGGTGAGGGCTCTCACAAGACGTGAGAGATTTGGTGCCTTGGTGGTGGTTGCATGGACTTGAAGGACATTTTTGATGCACCGCTATCAAGGAGGTTTGGTGGGACAACCACCATGTTTGGAGCTTTGGAGTTGGTAACAATCTCTAAACTCCCATTTTTATTTATGTTCATGCTTGTTTATTCATAATATTTTGAGCATGTTCATGTTTTATGATTTATTGTGCTTCATGTGGTAAAATCTTGTTTAGATGTAGTATTTGTCAAAACTTGGATTTATACATGTACAAGTAGTGAGCCACTTTTGATTCATATACGTTTGCACTTCATTGTTCATTTGTACTCACTATATGCACATGTATAGCCTAGTTTGATGATTCTTTCATTTACACTTGTTTTACCTATTTTCATGTTTTACTTCATGTATATGTATTTTTAATTCAAATCTAATAAATATACATGTATAACCCGTGAGTCTCTTGCCTTCATGCAAATACATTTGATAGACTCTTTTATGTTTGGGATATGTATGTGTATTGTTAGGATTGGATAAATCATACATATGCCTAGAAGTGTATTTTTTTTTTAAAAAAAAGGAAATAAACTTTCATGTTTTATTTGATAAAATGTTATTCGTGTTAGTTTTGAGCTTCAATGACTATTTTCATGAAAATTCTAAACACATGATTTTTGAACACTCACACTTTATTTATTTTTGTCATGACTTAGTTTCATGGACGTATTTTTTGAGCTTCATAGATCAAGTGTCCATTCTTATATTTGGTATGATTCATGAAAAACATATGCTTTGATTTCATATTTTGAAGGATCTTTAACTAGTTTTTCAAAATTATCTTTAACTAGTTTATTATTCTTCATTTGGTAGTGATTTTCAATGCTATACTATTTTCAAATTTATTTTTGCAAACTCTTACCTTCTATGGAGATGGATGGGAGATCATGTTCATGTATGCTTTATGAGAAAAACATTTTAATCTTGATCATGATTGGGTAGTATTTATTGAGATATACACTTGAACTTACCTTATATCATTGGTATCATTGGATCATTTCAATTGGTATCATATGATTATTCTTTTTGTATATACTCATATCTTGTTTGCTTATATATGTATGTATCAATGTCAATTGGTATACTCATTTCATACATATATATATGATATTCATGTGCTTAACTTTCAATTGGTTCACATTTTTAAAGCACAAAGTTTTTGATGAAAAATTAAAAATTTTGATCATTATGTTTACCATGATGATCAAATGCTTCAACTTCATATTTGTTCAATTTCATTGGTATCAATATGTTTTATAATATGATTATTTTCAATTTGGTATCTTAAATTTTTTGTTTTACAAGGCTCTGATACCTTTAAAAAAATTTTTTAAGAAAAATTAAAAAAAATATTTTACTTGATATCTCAAAATGTTTTTATAAAGAAACTTAAAAATTTTTTGATTTGTATTTTCCTATATGTAAGGAGAGCTTAACATCTCTTCTACATATAGATTCATGTTGAGTATATTATAAATTGAGGAGCTTGACAACTCTTCTTTATATGATATACGTGTATAGGGGGAGCTTCACATCTCCTCTTATGCATTACATAATATGTGTTATGTGAGTTAGGGCTTGTCATCCCTTCTTCATTAATGCATATGTGTAGGAAGCTAACTTAGCGTCTTCCTCTTCATGAATGTTATATCGCATATAAATCTTTATTGATTGATTTGTATTACCCCTTCTTGATCTCTTTGTTTTTGACAAAAAGGGGGAGAAAAATTTGTTTGATTTGGTTTTTTACTTTGAACCCTTTGTTGATGAGTTGGCAAAAAGGAGGAGAGTATTTGAGTTTTATATGCGTTTTCCATTGCTTAAGGGGGAGAAGTATTTTTTGTCTTCCTTGTTATTTATGCATATATGTTTTGTTTTGCAAATAAAAAGAAAAAAAATTTGATATGTTTTATCTCCATACATTTTGCATACAAATTTATGAGCTTCATTGTCATATATTATTATTTATGTCTATGCATGAGTTAAGGGGGAGCTTCTTTGAAGCTTTACTTTAATCCATGCATATTAACTTCATGAGTTTTGTCATCATCAAAAAGGGGGAGATTATTGGCCCAAAGGCCCATCACTCTAGTTTTGATGATGATCAACTCATGAAGTTATGTTTACTAATGATCTTGTGTTTAATTAGTGACAGATTCATTATCAAGATCTTAGTAGTGCATAGCTCACAAAGGATAAAATGTCAAGTTTTGGAGCTAGCACGGTGTTTGGACCAGTCAAGAAGGCTTCAAGTGAGACTTCAAGAAGTTGAAGACTTGAGTCTAGGTTTGTTTTTAGAAGATTTTATTTTTAGATAAAATGTAAAGGATAGAGTAGTTGGTGGATTGCTCAAGTATACCATGCACACACACTCTTGTTAGTTTTGTTTTATAAAAGATTTTTTAGTTTAGAAAAGATTTTTTCATTTTGGAAAAATACTATTTTGGTTTTTGGTATTCTTGTTTACATCTTTCAACCAAACAAGTTTATGCTTATTGTCAAAACATAGATATTTCATCTTGATTGTGTAGTGGATCATATCCATACACACTATGCTTTAAAAGTATATCTTGTTTTTGTATTTGATGAAGATTTGGAAAAACATGTTTGGAAAAATATTGTTTTTGGAAAACATTTTTATCATGAGCCAAATTTTCCAACTTACAAAAATAGTCCAATCTTTTATAACATGCCTTGATTTTGTGCAAGCATGTTTGTATATCAAAGTATATTGGTAAACTATTTTTGTGATTTTTATGTATTTTATGGGATTTTATTTGAGCCAAAGAGACTAACTTTTTAATCCTAAAAAATTGTTTTCAGACTTCAGATAGTCGACTTACTACCTTTATAGTCGACTAATACTGAAGTCGGCCGACCGGACCGGTCGACCGACGTGCACAAAATTGCACGCCTTTGTGCCTGGAGGACGGCCGACCGTGCTGGTCGACCGCTCCAGAGAGCTCTGCTCTCTGGAAAGTTCGGCCGACCCGTACGAGTCGACCGACAGAGAGTTCGACTCTCTGCTCCAGTGGCTTGGTCGACCCGGGCGGTCCGACCGTGGCTCCAACGGTCGATTTCTGACCGTTAGCGGTCGACCGGGCGGTCGACCGTCAGCTCTGACAGAGCCCCAACGGCTATTTTCCAGACTCTATATAAAAGGGTCATTTGGGGGGCTGTTTTCTACAAGATTTGGAGATAGTTTTTAGAGCCAGTTTTTCTCACTCTTTTTTTCAAAGTTTTTCTCCACAAAATTAGAGCCAATACTTCCAATCAAAGGGAAGATTTTATTAAGAGTGTAAAGAGAATTTCTTGAGTTTCCTCCCCCATCTCTTTCCTAGTTTTTTCTCTCACAACACTTGAGCTATCCATTGCTATTCATCTTATAGGAGTGTTGTAGTGAGAGATTTTTATTGGTGATCAAAGTGTTTAGATCACCAAGAGATCATTTCTTGTAGTTTGAGGAGGCGACGTGTGTGTCCGCGTTGTTTTGAGTTCGGGTGCGAACTCCGTGTTTTGAGGTGCGGCTCGGCGAGCTAGTGAGCTTGCGTTGTGTACGGACTAGGGAGTCCGAGGGCTTGTAGGTGTTGCGGCACCGAGGAGAGATCCATTGGGATCTGCATAGTGGAAATCCTTCTTGTGTCGAAGGTGGGGATGTAGAGCAAGTGTGCTCGAACCTCGAAACATACCCTTGTGTTTGCGATTGCCTTTTCTCTCTCTCCCTTACTTGTTTATATCTTGCATTCAATTATTGTCTTTACATTTATATGCATGATATATTCCTTGTGCTCATATTGATATATTGCTTGGATTGTTGACTAACACTTGTATTTAACCAAGAGAGCCAACGCGGCACCTCAACCCATTCAAGGGGAATCTAGAGGAGTTTGTCCAGAGCCCTTCACGGGAACTCGCAAACTCTTTGGTTATACATGATGTTTAGTGTAAAAGTTTTAATTAGGACATAATTGTTTTTAGCTTCCGCATTATTTGCATCATTTTGCATTAAGTGACCATTAGTTAGCCATCACCTATTCACCCCCCCTCTAGGTGAACCTTCAGTACCCCCATTAAGTGTGATCACCATCCACTTGTGGACTTTAACTCATTTGAATCTGAGATCCAGCTAAGATCTGAGTATCCCTCTAAAACAGAAGAAAAATCACAATATATCAAGGTATAATTAATTGTTCCTTTTAGATACTTTAGCACTCGATATAATGCTGTCCAATGGTCCTTATTGGACAATGAGTGTAATGACTAAGTCATCCCACAACATAAGCAATGTCGGTTGTGTATAATTCACCAAGTGCATTAAACTACTAATGATTTGTACATACTCAGATTGTGACAGACTTTGTTCTTTATTCTTTCTTAAGTGAATGCTGCCATCATAGATTTGAAAATATGAGTGCAGTCAAAATGATCAATCTCTTCAATATTCTTTCTATATAGTGTCCTTGTGAAAGCATGATACAATCAGAATCTATAGTTAGTATATTCTTAATATCATATGAACTTTACCCATGTCTTTCATGTCAAAATTTAAGGACAAAATGATTCGGTATCATTTACAATTTCTAAGTTTATATCAAATAAAAGCATATCATCACCATATAACATATGATAAGATCAATATTATCCTCAAATTTAGTATAAATAAATTTATTAGCCTCATTAATCTAATACTATATAAAATAAGAACACTATCTAATTTATCATGCCATTGTTTAGCTGCTTGTTTTAAACCATATAAGGATTTTACAAGTTTGCAGACTTGTGTTCATTTTCAGTTGTCACACAATCTTGATGTTGGTTCATATATATTTCTTCTTCTTATTCTCCTTTAAGAATGCATTTTAACATCTATTTCTGTATCACAAGCTTATGAATAGATGCTAAGGCAAATAACACTCTAATAGATGCATTCTAGTCACAGGAGCAAATGTATCAAAATAATTAAAGTCTTTCTTTTGAGTGTTTCCTTTAGCACCATTTTACCTTTAAATTTATCCAAAGACCCATCAGGTTTCAGTTTTCTTTTAATCTCACACCAATTGGTTTTGCACCTGGTGGCAAAATCATAATTTCCAATGTGATTTGATAATATAGATGCTAATTCATTGTTAATAGTCTTTTTCAGAATCCCCAATCCGGAAAGGAGATAGCCTCTTTATAAGAGAGAGGGTCATCACCAACAAGAAATATAAATAATCTTTACCAAAGTCATTTTTTTCTAACTCTTTTACTTCTCGTTAGTTCAATGTCTTCATTATCATCAATTTTTTGTGCTTGACTAGAGATGAAGCTGAGAGGTTTTATTTCATTAGATTTCATGGAAAAATATGAAAAAATTTGCATTTTTAGTTTCAATAATAGTGTTAACCTCCATAGCATTATTAATTCTTCTAATCACAAGAGTGTCTATATAAGACTATGATGTGCGTACCTATAAAAAAGGCAGTCAAAGGTTTTAGGTCCTAGTTTTTTTCTTTTACGTTCAGGCAGTAGAACTTTAGCTAGGCATCCCCCGACTTTTAATAGTTTAAGTTTTCGTGCATATCCTTTCCAGAGTTCATATAGAGTTATGCTGATTTTCTTATATGGTATTCTATTTTGAATATACAAGTAGAGAGTATAGCCTCTCCTCATAGGTTTAGAGGTACACTAGAACTTATAAGCATAGTATTCATCATATTTTGAGTACTCATTTTTTCTTTTTCAACAGCACCATTAGATTTAGATGATATAGAAGGGTTGTCTCATAATTATACTATGTTGTTTCACAAAATTCATTAAATTGTTTAAGTTTATATTCACCACCTCTATCCATTCTCAATCTCTTGATTTTCTTATTTAGTTGATTTTCATTTCTGATTTATAATTTTCAGAAATATTTTAAAGGCTTCATCTTTGATCTCAATAGATAACTACTGTATATTTAGAATAATCATCAATGAAGGTGATATAGAATCTTTTAACCACCTCTAGTTTAATTATTTTTCAGGTCACCAGATCACTATGAATAAGCTCAAGCAATTCAGATTCTCTTTGTACACTTTTGCATGATTTCCTTAGTGAATTTAGATTCAGCACATATTTTATATTTGTCATAATCAGATATAGTTACATTATGCATGAGACCTATATCTTTTATTTTTTTAATATAAGAAAAATCAACATGTCCTAACCTACCATATCTAAGATCACAGGAGTCAATCATGTAAGCAGAAGAAGTATATGCTGAAATAAACAAGAGGGGGTGAATAGGTGTTTTGCTAATGTAATGCTATTTTAAAACTACTTACGAATTATGCAAATGATTACTCAAACAACAATTGAATCCGAATTTCCCGTGAAGAGTTCTAGAACTTCTCCTCTTTGATTTCTCTAGATAATGAGTTGAGGTACTCAATTGCCTCCTTATTGAGATGAGTATTGCCCATAGTGAAAGTGATGGATGAAATGCATGCAATAATATTAAGTAATATGAACAACCACACAAGTATGAAAAAAAAGTAATAGAGAGCATGACACAAGTAATTGCAAACACAAAAGAATTGTTCCGAGGTTCGAGCCACCGCTCTACGTTCCTGCCTTCACCACTATGAAGGATTTCACTATCCTCTAAGGGATCTTCCACAAAAAGACCTTACACAAAGAAATTATAATTTGGTCTAAACAAGATCAGTGTACAACAACTCAATCACTCAACCCTCTACACAAGAGGTAGCACAAAGCTAATTGAGGTTATAAAACTCTTGGTGATCCAACAAGACCACAAACACACTCTTTTACAACTTTCTACAGAGTAGAATATGAAGTGTAGCTCAAGAAGTTAAGTGAGAGAAGAAATTTAGTTAGAAAGAATTGATGAACTTTAAAACCAAATGAAAATAGCTTTGGAAATAAAGAACTTTAAGATTGGAAGCTAGAAAATTTTTCTCTTTTAAAAGAAACTTGTAAACTTGTGTTATTTTTGTCATACCAAAACCAAAACCAATGACCCATTATATATAGACAAAGAATACATATCATTTGTTAATCATGCCGGTCATTTGTGGTGTGTTTAGACACTTGGAAACAAAAATCTTCATTGGAATCCACTAAAAACAAAATTGATTCAAAACCTACCCATTATAGACAACTAGCAGGCTGTCGGTCGACCGCCAGCTCATCCAGAAAGAGCTGTTGGCTTGGGTGGACCGCCCTTTAGTTCAAAAGGGAAAACAAATGATCGGTCGACTGACCCTAACCGAGAGTTGGGGTCTCTCAGTCGGTCGACCGATCGGTCGACCGCAAGGGTTAGCGGTCGACCGGTCGATTGATGGACAACGTGCACAAACTTGCACGACCCTTGGCGAAAGGCCCGGTCGACCAGGCAATCGACCGTTTTGGCCTGAAATGGGCACTGATCGACTGTCCGGTCGACCGACTTGGCCTGGAATAGTTTTTTGGATAGTTTTGAGTTTTAAACATTTTTCAAAGTATTTGTATTAGTTTATAGGTAATGTAGCAATGTATAGGTGATGAAATACATATTCTAAACTTGTTAAAAAATTTTGAAAAAATTGTGAGACATGTATCAAACCAAACATGCAAAATATCAAAACTATCAAAACTTGTATTGTTTCAAATCGTGTATTTTTGTGTGTAACTTTTTTAGCATTACAACTATATTCTACACTTTAACAAACTAATATCTTACAATGCTCTAGGTGACTATAAGATCTTCAACCGGGCTTCTCCATTAGCGACGTCGAGTGCTTTGAACTTTATCCAGTGTTGAATCTTCTTGAGTCTTCAATACCTTCCTTTAGAGGAAGAAAACTCCTTGAATCCTTAAAATCTTGAAATATACTTAAACATTTTAACTTAATTAGTACTAAATAACCATATGTTTTGTTATCATCAAAACTATAAAACCGGTGATTATAACCTTGGGCCAACATCTCCCCCCTTTTTGATGATGACAAAACATATGAGTTTTTAAAATTAAAGATAGGAAGAGCTTAGAAAGCTCCCCTCAAATTATGCTATCTATCAACTGTATGAAAATATTATGACTTTTAAATGGATTTGACAATATAAGCAAGTCACACATATTGCATATATAAAGATGATGCTAATTTAAAATAATATGCATATATAGCCTACCATCCTTCTAATCTCCTTCCTCCAAAATAATATGCAATGAGTAAAAAATTAAATCGTGGCATTGCATATATACGCATGGAAATGGATATACATGAAGTTCACAAAATACCAAAGCATCTTATCTTAATAATCTCAAATATTTTCTCCCCCTTTTTATCATGCATCAAAAAGGAAAAAAACATCAACATAAAAGAGATAAAACGTCAACATAAAAGAGATATTAAGATTTTAAAAATACATTAAACAATTTCAAAACTTATGAATCCATAATACAAATATTTAGCTCACCACAATAAATGAAAATTTATTATAATCTAGTGGTTTAGTAAAAATGTCCGCAAGTTAAAAATCAGTGAAAACATAATCAATTTCAATATCGCCTTTCTCATAGTGATCTCTAAGAAAGTGATATCGAATATCTAAGTGCTTGATCTTGCTATGTTGATTTGTATTTTTGACCATATGAATAGTACTGGTACAACAACAACACTAAGCCATTTGTCCCAAGTATTTGGGGTAGGCTACATGACCAAAAGAGAATTACGCCGGATCGAGCACATGGATCAGCTTTCTCCACTCATTCCTATTGAACAATATGCCTTCACTAAGACCTTTAACCTACATATATTGTCGTATTACCTCCATCCATGTTTTCTTCGGTATCCCTTACGCTCTTTTAACTTGCCCTAAATTGATATGCTCTACTCGTCAGACTGGCGCATCTGTAGGTCTACGTCGCATATGACCAAACCATCGTAGGCGGTTTTCTCTCATCTCTCTTCTATAGAGGCTACACCTATCTTAATATGAGTATCCTCATTTCTCACCTTATCTCTCCGCGTGTTACCACACATCCAATGAAGCATGCGCATCTCTGCTACACTCATCTTCTGGGCATGATGTCTCTTTATAACCCAACATTCTGTTCCATATAAAGCTGGCCTAATAGCAGTTCGATAAAATTTTTCTTTCAGTCATAACGGAATGTTACGATCACATAAAACTCCTGTTGCGCTCCTCCATTTCAACCAGCCGGCTTGGAACCTATGGTTGACATCATTATCGATTTTTTCATCCTTTTGGATAACAGAACCCAAGTACTTAAAATGACTGCTCATTGGTATTTCTTGTCCATCTAGTCTCACAATACTATGATCTCGGATTTCCTGTGTACTGAATTTACCCCAGCTCTTGTCTCATCGACTAGGACAATATCATCAGCAATAGCATGCACCACGGTATCTCATCTTGAATAGCTCTAGTAAGCTCATCCATCACTATGGCAAATAAGAATGGACTCAATGCAGATCCTTGATGCAATTCAATTGTGATAGAAAAATTACTTGTTTTGCCTCCACAAGTTCTGACATTTGCCACTACTCTATCGTACATATCCTTGATTATGTCAATATATTTGATAGGGACTCCCTTTTTCATCAATATCCACCATAATACCTCTCTTGGCACCTTATTATAAGCTTCTTCTAAATCAGTAAAGACCATACGCAAATTTCTCTTCCTCTCTCAAAATCGCTCTATAAGTTGACTAAGAAGATGAATAGCCTCTGTCATCGATCGCCCTGGCATGAAACCAAACTGGTTCTCTGATATTGTAATATTCTGCCTTAACCTGTGTTCAATTACCTTTCTCAAAGCTTCATGGTGTGACACATGAGTTTTATTCCACGATAGTTTGAACAATTCTTGATAACACCTTTGTTCTTATATAGAGGTACAAAGGTATTTTTTCCTTCACTCATTTGGCATCTTTTTAGTTAGTTAAATCTTGTTAAAGAGGTTTGTCAGCCATCTCACGCCCACCTCTTCTAAGCATCTCCATATCTCAATAAGAATTTCATCCGGGCTAACAACTTTCATTGACTTCATCCTCTTCAAGGTCTCTTTAACTTCAGATGCGCTAATTCTGCGCATATAATTATGGTTCATATCCTGACACTGAATGGTAAGGTCATCCAAGTCTTAAGTAGAACTATCATTGAATAATTTATCAAAATACTCTCTCCATCTTTCTTTGATTTCTTTATCTCGAACTTAAACCTTATGATCCTCATTTTTAACACACCTCACAGTACATAAGTCTCTAGTCTTTCTCTCTCTCTTACGAGCATATATATCCTTTTCAATCTCTTTGGTGTCTAACTTCTGATACACTTCTTTGTACACTTTAGCTTTTGTATTCTGAACAACTTACTTAGTCTCCTTCTTGGCTAGATTATACTTCTCAAAGCTCACTCCATCATAATTTTTCTTCAAATCTCTATAAGAGTCTCGTTTGATCTTAATGGTAGCTTTTACCTTTTCATTCCACCATGATGTGTCCTTACAGAGTGGAGCACCACCCTATGACTCACCAAATACATCTTTAGCTACTCCTTTAATGCAGCTAACAATTTTGTTTCAAGTTGTATTGGGATCATCTTGGGCTTTCCAACTGCTTCATGTACTACTCGATTTACAAAAACTTTTTGGTTACCTTCGTTTAGCTGCCACCATTAATCTTAGGATCTAGCTTACGTTTAATCTTTCTAAATCTCCTTCTAATCCGGATATCTAAAATTAAAAGTTTATGTTGGGTTACTATACTCTCACCCGTACTACCTTACAATCCATACAATAACCTCTATCTACTTTTCTAGTTAAAAAGAAATCTATTTGGCTCGCACTTGATCCACTTCTAAAAGTGATCAAGTGAGACTCTCTCTCTAAACAAAGTATTCGCTAAGATCAAATCATATGACAAAGTATAATCTAGAATTGAGTTATCTGATTCATTTCTTTTCCCAAAACCAAATTCTCCATGTACACTATCAACCCATAACGACTAGTTCTTACATGCCCATTGAGGTCACCGCCTATGAAAAGCTTTTCTCTACTGGGTATGCCTTGCACAATCTCATCTAAATCCTTCCAAAATTGATGCTTACTTGACTCATCAAGTCCTACTTGTGGTGCATAGATGCTAATAACATTCTCCCTACCTAAAATAAGTTTAATTAGTAAAACCCTATCACCCTTTCTCCTAACCTCCACTACATCCTCAAGCGATTGTTTATCTATGATCACACCCACCTCATTACGATTTCTATCTCTACCAGTATACCAAAGTTTATAACCCCAAGGCTCTACACCTACCCACTTAGTTTCCTGTACATACAAAATACTAACATTCCGTCTAACCCTAGCATCAACTAACTCTGCTAATCTACCTGTAAGAGAACCTATGTTTCATGATGCTAACTGTTTGGTGGAAAAAATTGAAGATCGAGGTGTAAATTCTTTATTTGATTGTAAAGAAAATTACAACAGATCAATAATCATTTTACAAGAGAGGGGAGATATTCAAGCTCAAATCTCCTCTTTGTTTAATGCCGGGTTCTTGATGTGACGATTGAAAGTGAATCTTATTTTTCATTGACCGAGTGAATGTCAGGACCTCTTGGGAATCTTCTCTTTGGATGATGGACGAAGTAACACAGCTTCTGTCCAATATGAATCTCAAAGAAACTGCAAGCAAAAACAAACTTGTACACAACAAGCTGTTAGAAGAGTTAAACTCTCTCTTTCTTTTAGCTGAAGATCTTGGTCCTTCTACGACTTACAACCGAAGTTCTTCTGACCAAGAAATTTTTCTGCGACCCCTCTTCCATAGCAAACTGGGCTATTTATAGAGGTTTCAGGGGGTAAAAATATCCCCTAAAAATACTCTATAATGGGGGTTAACTCCCTCATTACGTGGGCAGTAATTGACCCAATAATGAGGGCAGTTATAATGGGGATGCAGGGTTCCTCTGTAGTTGAAATGCGGGCTTCGAGCCTCGCGTTTAGCCGTTGAGGTAACGCTTGAACTTTGCATTTGGTTGAAATGTGAGCTTTAAGTTCTGCGTCAAGCTTCGTGTGAGACGCAGGCTCCGGGCTCTGCGTCTTGGTCATTGTGGGAAAGTAGAGACACGGGTTTCGACCCTAACATCTTGGTACTGTAGTGATGCTACTATAGTAATGCTGAGACGCAAATTTTAACCCTCGCGTCTTGATGCTGCGGTAATGGCTATGATTAGCCTCGTGTCTGAAATTTGGACTCTGCTTTCTGATGACTAATCCTCAGTGATTTTTAGACAGTCTGCAGAACCTCCTCCAAAGTTTTCGATATTCTGTGGTTGACTGGGATGGATTTTGAAATACTTTGGACTTTGGTTGGATTCATACTCCTCATGATTGGACTGACAATCATTTGAGATACCTTGGGCTTATTCTGTCTAGAATGTGGTCTTCATGAGTGAACTGTAAAACCCTTTGAAGCAACCAGAGATGATCGTGGTGAGTATCTAGATACGCAGTTCAGACCTTCTCAGTGCTCTGAGCTGGTTGTTGGTGTACTGTTGAATCAGGGGTAAATAGTCGTCTGCTTGTACTAGTATACTATTGAACTGATTGCAGAAGCAAAGACTGGATGCAAGCCTTGTAGACGCAGGGGTCATGTTGCTTTAGAGACACAGTCCTCACTCGGAGCAGGGATGCATCTTATTATTTGCTGAAGAAACGCGGCCTCTGGAGGGATGCGATCTTTGAAGTGAAGACGCGTCTCTTACCCTATTGACTAGGCGTGACTTTGGCCTTGCTGAAGAGATGCGACCTTTGGAGGGACGCGATTTTTGTTAAACGCGAGTCTTGTATTTTGGGCGTGTTGCCACGTATCCCGCGGAGTTGAGGGGACATCCTTCCTTTGACGCACGAAATTCGCGTCGCATTTGAGACACATGCCACGCGTCGGGAGGGGATTAGGCCTCGAGACATGCGCCGCGTATGTATGCGGATTACTGTGCCTATAAAAGACAATAGTCTTTCAAGAGTCATCATTAGACTCTTTTTCTTCTTCGCTGAGCATTATATCTAGGGTTAAGAAAAGCTTGAAGATTTTTTTATTTTCACCATCTTCAACACCGATCTCACGATCGAAATGGCACCGAAGATCAAACCTGCTTCCTCGTCCTCGAGCGCTGTCGCTTCGGAGATTAAATGGGTGGTCTTTCCATGCAGGAGGCCCCCATTTCAGGTAGCAAAACCATCTCATCTAGTTTCTACCATTAAAGATGCTTAAAGAGTTCTCTTAACTCTTAAGTCTCTTTTGAATGTGAATCTCCAATGCGAGGCTCATGCCCGTGTTTAATTCTCAGATGCAGCTCTTGAATTGGTAGGCAAGATGCGGGTTTGATGACCTTCGCCTCTTTGCTTCATCAAGTTGAGTCTGTATCTGTTTGTTGAACGCAGGCCTCGTTGAGCCCTGCGCTTTGGACTCAATGTTTAGAATATTTCTAAGTGTGGGAGGTTTAGATGCGGACTTCATGTGATCCTCGCGTCTTTAAAGCCAGGCGCGGGTTTTACTGAGTTTCGCGGTTGAGTTCGATACTTAGAAAATTTTCTAAGTTATGAATTTTGAAATGCAGGCTTCATGCAAGTCTCGTATTTTTGAGTATAGACGCGGATTTTACTGATTTTCGCGTCTGGACTCATTCCTGCGTTTGAATTTCAAACATCTAGTCATTTTCTTTCAGATTTCTGACTAAATGTTGTCTTCTTTGCAGTGCGATACTCTTCCAACCCCTTATCCAAGAAGTGCCACTTTGAGCACGTAGGTGGCGCTGATCATAATCTGACCTTCGTGCTTCAGAAGACTGCTCCTGTGACTACTGGCAAGTTAAAGGAATGAAAGGAGAGGATCTCCAAGGACAGTATGGTGACCCTTCAGGAGATTATCTCTGATGGGTTGTTCGAGACAGATTTGCGCACTCTGTTACGGAGCCTGCTTTCCTCCTTGGTAACGCCATTGATGAGGATGATAGGATTCTACATGATGGGGATTATAAATAGCTCCGTTAGATAGGGAACAGGAGGTTCTTTCTTCCCAATATGGAGATGTATTCCTTATCCTATCTTTAACATATGTCCGTTCATCGTACGATGGATTGAGATCTTTCCTTGTTTGTCTCCGGCGTCTCACTCGGCAGATTAGGTGCCAAAGAAGTATACTCTGCTGGCCATGAAAAAGATGTCTTCGGTTTATTTCCCAGGTTAGTCAGGCCTGAGTATCCGAAAAGAGAAACCCCTCAGCTTGGCGCTACCTTCATCAATCAGTTTTTGAAAGTTAGGGGTGACTTTCCCGTTGACTTTCGTCTGCTAGGGTAGGTCCATTCTACGACAAATCATGGTGGGGTAGAATGGTTGGATTTGTTTTTATCGAGCTTGGAGCTCTGCTGCAACAGGTAGGGTTATATCATTCAGTGAAGGCCGTACAGTATGGCCTCCCGCAGAGTTTTCATAATTTTTATGGCATCCTGGAGCATTATAATCCTCTGACAGGCACATTTTTTTTACCCCAGCCGGAGACATGGGGCTTGCTCTTCATGAGCTATATGAAGTCTTGGGGCTAGTTATAGGAGACGTCCTTTATGAAGAATACGTCCTGACTTCTGAGGAGCTTCACCTCTTGATGAAAGAGGACCCTTAGGTGTATGAGACATACTGGGAAGTATTGTGTCACTTCTACATCTGCGAACAGATATCCTCCTAGAGGAACATGGGTGTCAAGCAGATGTCCTAGGCTAGCTATCTGTTCAATGGCATAAATGAGAAGGATAACCCAGTGACTAGTCTGGCTCCCTGCACTGACGAGGAAATTGCTGAGAGGATCGATGCTTCTACAAGCTCTTACACCACTGAGTCGAACGAGAAACTTTCAAACCTGATACGGTTTTTGAAAGTTTCATCACCAGGCCCGAGTTTTCATTTCTGACTGGGCTCTATTGGCCTGCTTCCTTATGCTGTGGCTGAAGCGTTGTGTGGTGCCAACGCTGCCGCATGAAGTAATCGTTGCTGATGTGGTGTACCCGGCGGTCTCGCTTGCCTACGGGAAATCTATCGCTCTCCTTCCAACGATGATGGTAGGAATTCAGAGTGGATTATAGGCTCTGATGAAAAGCCTGTACCAAGTGGAGGCCATTGTAGATTCTGAGGCAGGCCAGTGGTCGATTCGGAGGGAAGGCCGAGAGTGAAGACCCCTAACCCCAGGATCGAGCTTCCATATACGTACCTGATGGCATGGTATGTTATGCACTGCCCTTCACTGATGACGACGGTGCCTTCCTCTGAAGGTTTCGTTCCCTTCATGCAGAAGTTGGAGAATTCGAGCTGGCCTTGCTACTACATGTTTTTTGTTCGAAAATTCATTCTGAACATTTCGAACTATCAGCTCAACCGTTGCTTCCCTGAGATTGCTGGTGCGTCCTACGGAGATAAATTTGCCGACCTTGCTGGACCAGATGATTTGACAAGGCTGCCATCGGGAGTCTTCTGGTGGCTGATCAATATTCGGCCTGAATATCTGATCTTTTGGCAAGGAAATTCATGTATGATCGAGCCTTACATGCCCAGTCATTTTGCTCGATAGTTCGGCTACGATCAACTATATATCGGCAACACCAACATCGGCCTCTGCTTCAGCGAAAATTTATTTAAAGGTGCCCGGGCGTTGTACTACAGTGTAGCTGGGGGACAAAAGCTATTTTCAGCCTACCTCACGAGACACCCAACGGTCATACCAGCCTCAGTTTCTACACATGGTACTCCCTGGCTAGTAGGATTCCTGGTTTCAGAATAAATACCTTTTGCATTAAAAGCATTAAGGCATCTTACGAAACCAAGTTGGAGTCTAACAAACGTGTGCGAGGTATGGACGAGTATCGGGTGGCCGAGAGGGAAACAGGAGGGGAAGCAGGGATGGAGCCATGAACAGTAGCACCTAAGGGCAACCTGCTAAAAGAGTCAGCAGGCCGTGGCCAAACGTTCCCGAGGCTCTACTTCCAAGGGTGAGCCTATCCTGAAGAAGGGTAGGAGGGAATTGGAGGCTGAAACTTCAATGCCAAGGTAGTTCCTCCTGGTGTTGAGGAGCAGGTGTACGATCGAGCCTTACATGCCCAGTTATTTTGCTCGTAGTTCGGCTACGATCAACTATATGTCAGCAACCCCAACATCGGCCTCTGCTTCAGCGAAAATTTATTTAAAGGTGCCCGGGCGTGGTACTACAGTGTAGCTGGGGGGACAAAAGCTATTTCCAGCCTACCTCGCGAGACGCCCAACGGTCATACCAGCCTTAGTTTCTGCACATGGTACTCCCTGGCTAGTAGGATGCCTGGTTTCAGAATAATACCTTTTGCATTAAAAGCATTAAGGCATCTTACGAAACCAAGTTGGAGTCTAACAAACGTGTGCGAGGTATGGACGAGTATCGGGCGGCCGAGAGAGAAACAGGAGGGGAAGCAGGGATGGAGCCATGGACAGTAGCACCTAAGGGCAACCTGCTAAAAAGAGTCGGCAGGCCATAACCAAACGTTCCCGAGGCTCTACTTCCAAGGGTGAGCCTATCCTGAAGAAGGCTAGGAGGGAATTGGAGGCTGAAACTTCAATGCCAAGATAGTTCCTCCTGGTGTTGAGGAGCAGGGGGGAAGAAGAAGAGGAGGAAGAAGTCCCCGTTCTTTGATCCCGTGTTCTGCGCAGCAGGGGTACCGTGATCCTGGAGGTGGGGGAGCTCGCGAATGAATCCATCATGGCTGAAGAGGTCGAGCGACCTGAAGTTGATTTGGTAGGGAGGGATGGCGTTGAGATTTCGGGAATCTCAACTCAACCTAGACCTTCTTCTGCTTATGGGAGAAGGGTGGAGGTGCAGCAGTCTGGGTCTCCCAATGTATTAATGCCCGCCTTGCTGATTATTGATCCCAGCTCTACTACTGGGGTACTCAGTGGTAAGATCTTAATTGCTGAGGCCTCTTGTGTTGAGCTATCGTCTTCATCGTCCGGAGAACATGGATATTATTCTGGCAAAGAAGTTGATTTTGGTAATGAACCCGCTCTTCCTGATACGAGCAAATTCTCGCATATCTCGGAGGAAGAGATACAGGGATACGACTCTGTGATAGCTTTACCGATAGCAAGGATCACCGCTACTAAAGGTATTTTCTTTGTCCTCCTGAACTGATTTCCCATCAAGTTAGGAATGAGTTCTAACATTTCCTTTTGACTTTCTTCTACAGGGCTGGCTGCCGGAAGTGAAGCCGCAACAACTTCTTCTCATATTGAGGAGATGATTCAGGAGCTAGCCCAACAGGAGGGCCTTGAAGCTCTCGCTACCAGGATGCCTCATGATGGTACAACTACTGAGGTCAGGGATCCTTCATCCCTAAGTGCTTATCCAGGGATTTGTCATCTTCAGATCCTCAACTTGGTAAGAGAATACTAACGTGTTGGATACTCTCCTTTTCATCATTACCACTGACGTTTAATGTCATGGTTTATAGAAAGCATTGGAAAGTTCAAGTGGAGAATCATGCGGCAAGCCTTGGAGCAGAAGATAGCACAGTTCAAACTTTGGCCGGGGAACCCAGTGCCATGGAGTTTATTGTTGCTTCTATTGCTGTGGAAGCTTCTACAACAATAACTGTCCCGGAGGCATTTGCGACTACCTCAGTATCTGACGAGCCTATTGTCAGCCTCACCCTTGCACAAGTTGAATTGGTTCCTGTCTCTCGTTCTGTTATGGAAAGGGAGTCCGGGAGTATATCAGCAGGGTCATCTCCAGCTAATGATATCATAGAAGAGCTAGCACGTCAAATGGTGCAATAATTTTTTACTTCCATGAGGTCCTGTATCGACTTAATCCTTTCCAGGGGCAGTTCCTTTGAGTTTGTCTGGATACTTCTCGAGAATTAGATCGAGAACATCGGTCATACTGGAAGTCTTTCACAAGTCAGGGCATGCCTGATGCTGGTTGAACAGCTAGGGAGCCATCTAAAAGAGCTTAAGACCCTGGAAAATGCTAGCTCAATGGATGAGGCTCGGTCGACACTGAGTAAGCTTCTTACCTCTCAAAAACATGAGCAAAAAGAGATAGAGGAGTAAATGGTCGAAGAAGCCCGCCATCTCCAGCACTTCCAAGCTGACCACCAAAGACTGATTGGTGATTCAAAGGAATCTGAAATCGTCATCCAGGGTACAGGGCAAGTTATCACCACTGCTTGGACTACTATTGCTAGGGCGCAACCCTTGATTGAAGCCAATGAGTAAAAACTTGTTGTTGCTAGAAAAAGCTGGAAGAGCTGGAGGCTGCCAAGATGTACGTTCAAGAAAACCTTACTGCTAATTCCTCCAGGTTGGAGTCTCTTCAGGCGCAATTGGCTATGAGGAGATTCTTGTCTGAGGAAGAGTTGCAAGTCCAAACTTTGGTGGAAGCTGAAAGGCCGCGTCAGCTTGAGATGCATCACCTCCGGGAACAAATCCGTTCTTTAGGGAAGCAAGATTATTAGCCTTCTTCTCATTTTTGTATCACTCCTTTTGTTAAATAAGAGTGTTTGTATTATTTTTTATTATTTTTGAGTCAAATAATAAAATTGTCCAATTTTTGTCTCGTCTTTATCCTTTCAGACTCTTTTGCTGCCTGGATATATTCAGTTTTCATAGTCGTACTCCTTGACTGTTTGTGGAAACATAGTCCTTAGTCATTTTGATAGGGTACAACCATGAATAATAAACTCAGGCTGTACTAAGTTCTTGAGCGAGATGCAACTCTCGTTTGTAGTGGGGACGCGGATATGAGAGACGCGACTCTGACTCATTAATGGAGACGCAGTTCAGGCTTATCAAGAAAGACGCGCGAACTTTCCTTTTCGATAAGGACGCCGCTCTGGCTAAAAACAAAAGGCGTGATTCTGAGACGCAAATTTATGTTCTTTAATAAAGGGGAAGCAGCCTTCATGCTTATGAAAGGACGCATATCTATGGACGTGGCCCTTGATTCTATCAGGATGCAGACTTTAAGACGCAGTGGAGACGTAATTTTGGGCTCCTCAGGACTGACGCGCGGGTCTCAACTGGTTGATGGGGACGCAGCTCTGACTCAATAGAGATGCAACTCAAGTCCTTTGAAAGGGTACAAACTTTGAAGTATGAGTCTGAATAGTCATGGAGGGCGGTTCCAGCTTGCTGAGGAGACGCGGCTCTGAACCATTTCAGGAGACGCGATTGTGGTTTCTTCAGTAGGAATGAAAGGAAGCAGCCCTCGGGTTTATGAAAGGATGCAGACTTATGGATGCAACCTCTGAGTCTGCGCCTGACGCAGCCTCCTAAGCGTTACATGCAGCCCGTCTTAAAGATCTTGTTGGATCTTTAAATGCCAAGTCAGCGTTGACGATTGGGAACTTGTGTCCTTTGATGTTTTCTGAAATGGCAATCCACGCATCAACTCCTCATTGGACTTTGATGTTCGTGCTGGAATTAAGGCTGATAGCTTTGATTTTTATGCCATTAAGTGTAAGTCTTATGGCTTGCCTATAAATATACCTCATCCCCTTAACAGTCAATTATTTAAACTGTTTCTCTTTGAGAGCATGCGCTCTGAGGGTCTTCGTCTTAATTTGTCCTTCTTCCCTTTAAGGGATGTGTTCCAATGAACAGTAAGAACTTAAAGCTTCCATGCTCTCCTTTAATCTTCTCCAAAGATAACCACTGTCAAGTGATTTCAAGATCAAAAAGTATCATTTTAAGTGCTTTTATGGCCGCGTCTTGATGCATAAAGTTCAAATTCTAGAGAATTTTTCCCCGGTAGGAACCATTTGTTGCCATGAAATACTCAGCCCTACTAAGTTTCCATTTTCCTATCCGTTGAAGAAACTCGATCTCTTGATCTCTTCTTGAAGTCTGATTGATGCGCCCGTGTTCGGTAGTCGCGTCTTTCAGACTTCTTGATGAAGTTCGCGCTGGCTGACTTTCAATTCTAAGTCACAAGTCCATTAAACGCGAGTGTAATAGACTCTGTGCCAAAATATTGAAACGCGAGTTTTGTATATAAAGCTTGTGTTTGAGATTCTTGACTTAGAGAATTTTAACTCTTTTGAGACCTCTGGAGATAGATGTGGCAGCCCCTATATTTTAAACGCGAGTGTGGCGACCTCTGCGTCTGGGTTACCTCGCGTCTTTTATTTTGGACACAAGTCTAACACCAGACTGCATTAAAATCTGCACTGGCCAACTCCGCGTCTGAAGTTCACAACTTCAGTCTCGTGTCTGCCCTTCAGCCCTTTTTTCTGTCTTAACAAAATTTTAACCTTTTGGTTTTTTGCTTCTTGCAGGTTCTGGTAGTCTCCGTCAGTCGTCCGCGTCTTCGCTGGGCTCTTGAGAGAATATTTCGACCAGCGAGCTTGTTCGAGTTCTTGAGATATCTGTCTAGGCCTTATTGGACATGACGCACCAACACTGCCCCGGGTTTATCATGGTCATAGTGGGTATGGTGGTGGATATAACGGTGGGTATGGTGTCCTTGGAGGCCACAGGAAAGAGGATGTCACTAGTAAGGTCTCGGATCCTCCCTTCACCAATCTTACCCCCAGAAGTGACATCGACAAAAAACTCATACTTATTAGATGACTTTTTAGTGGTAGAGATGCTCATTAAGTGAAGGATTACGACTCACACTAGTTGGTCGGGTGAAATTAGAATGTTCCTCTACATTTTGACCTTGAGAAACACCATTGTTCTCGGTTAGCGATGAGCTTCTTCAATGTTTACATCATGCATCATGATGTTACCGGCATCCGATCGTCTCAACACTGATCAACTGCGACATGATTCAATGGAAGAAGAGAGGAACCTTTCTTCGGCGCTCTTCTAAACATCTTGTATTTGGAGCAGTGTAAATGTCTTGAGGAGTAAATGCAACCTTTCGCTGAGAGAGAGGGACTTCTTTCTACTCCTTTATTATAACACTCAATCTTATTATATAAGAGAGCGTCTTGTATCACTTTCATATGTTTGAATATAAATAAAAGTGACACTTTTTCTTGTCTTCTGATATGTCTTGAATTCCTTTTTTTTATTAAAATCAGACACATAGAAGTAGAAACTCTTGACCTCCTGAAAATGTGATAATGAACTTAAAAAGTCAAAGTTAGGAAAAAATTCTGTTTCAGTAATTTAAGATTACTGTCGGAGGCATGATATTAACTTGACAGAAATGTAAGCTAGAGGTGTGATATTAACTTGGCTTAACGGGAGTTTCAGCTTCATTTGGGAAGACTGAAAACATCACTGTCATAGGTGTAATGTTAAACTTGACAGTGAAGGTAATGCTAGAGGTGTAATTTTGAACTTGGCATTGGTCATCTCGACTTCGATAGGGAAGTCTGAGGGAAAGTCATTATCATAGGTGTTTTGTTGAACTTAGCAATGAACTGGACGCTAGAGGTGGGATGTTAAACTTAGCATCGCTCATCTCAGCTTCGATATGGAAGTCTAAGGAAAAGTGACTGTCAGAGGTTTAATTTTGAACTTGACAGCAACTTAATCACTATTAGAGGTGTAGTATTAAACTTAACAGTAACTTATCGGAGGTGTGATGTTAACCTGACAGTGGTTAATTTGCGATATGAGCAATTTTGAGGACTTGTCATTCTATTGATGAGAATTAACAAGTGAAGTTTGGAATGTCAGAGGTGTAATATTAACTTGACAAGAATTAGCTTGTGATAGGAGCAATTTTGAAGACTTGTCATTCTATTAATGGGAATTGACAAGTGAAGTTTGTACTCGTTGGAGATTATTGAAAATTTTCATTGTCAAAGGTATAGTGTTAACATAGCAATGATTGCATTTGTGGACCTACCCTTCTATAGAAGAGAATTGGTAGGGGATTTTGGGTGAAAAGTAAAATAAACTGTCAGAGGTTTAATATTAACGTGACGATCGTTGATTTCCTGAGACATGGGAAATTTATCGTTAGAGGTGTAGTATTAACATAACAGCGAGGATTTCTAATGAGTTTTATTATCAGAGGTTTAATATTAACTTGACTGAGTCCACTGGGGATTGAAAAATCTGGTTTGTCAGAGGTTTAATATTAACTTGACTGAATCCACTGGGGATTGAAAAATCTGGTTTGTCAGAGGTTTAATATTAACTTGACAAAATTCACTGGAGATTGGAAAATCTGGTTTATCAGAGGTTTAATATTAACTTGACAAATCTCAGTTCATTTCATTAAGGGGATGAATATAGGTATTTTTGTGGCTCTACCATTCTGTGGGTGAGAATTGGTAGGAGATTTTGGAGGAGAGGATGGGACCAAGTCCCTTAGGATTTTTAGCAAACCCTCAGCTATCAACGGATTTGGTGTGCCTTTATCAACTACCGTTTGAGTTAGGCTAGCCATGCTATTCCCCTCAGCATGATGAGTTGTCAAAGACTTATGTTGGTTTTAAAAGTCAACATTTTCCTCTATTCTTAGCCATTTGAGGCATCAGATGTCAATAGAATAGTAACTAAGCTAAAACTGAAGTTTTGCATTTTGTTTCTTCTTTAATATTTACATCATGCATTATGATGTAACCATCGCTTGATCAGCTTGACACTGGTCTCCCGTGATGTGATCCAACGAAAGGAAGAAGCTTTTCTTAGATCTGGAGTTTTGATCAAAGGTGTAGTATTAACCTGATCGGAGAAGAGTGCTATCAAGGATAATATTTCTTTAAGAATTTACTGTTGATTGGCATCATAAGCGTATCACCGTCTGAGGTTATAAGGTGATATGCTCTATTTGAGTAGACTGACTCTACTACAAATGGTCCTTCCATTTGGGGTGAAATTTTCCTTTGGTCTTATGTGTCATTACCATAGGTCTTCTGACAGCTAAGATAAGGTCGCCTTTCTTGAAAGTTCGTTCCTTGACTTTCTTGTTGAAGGCTCTGGTAATTCGAACTTGATAGAGCTTGATTTGTTGTTGAGCTTGCAGACATTTATCGTCCAAAGCCTCCAGCTCTTGGAGTTGCAGTCGATATTTCTCCTCATTTGTCATCTCTGCTGTCAAAGCGACACGTAGATATGGGATTTGAATTTCTAATGAAAGTACAGCTTCACACCCATATACCGAGGAGAAAGGTGTAACCTTCGTCGGGGTTCAAATCATCATGCGATAGGCCCATAAGCATTCACCTAACTTGTCGTCCCAGTCATGTTGGTTTTTCGAGATGAATTTCTTGAGAAGTTTCACAATAGTCCTGTTGAATGCTTCTACGAGGTCGTTAGCTGCTGGATAGTATGCCGTTGAGGATACACTCTGAATTCTGAACTTGTTGCAGAACCTCTGAAAAACCTGGCTGACGAACTGGGGCCCATTATCATGAACAATCCGTCATGGTACACCGAAATGGTAAATGACATGATGTTTAACGAATTTGACCACGTCAGATGCTTTTAGCTCCCTCAAGGGAATAGCTTCAACCATTTAGAGAAATAATCGGTTATATCTAAAATGAACCGATTTCCTTTGGAAGAAGGTGGGCTGATATGGCCGACCACGTCTATTCTCCACATCTCAAATGGCCAGGTTAAGGTTGTAGAGTGAAGATATCCTGATGTTTGATGGATGAAATTGCCATGGACCTGACAGGCATGACATCGTTTAGCGTAAGTGATTGCGTCAATGATCATCTTAGGCTAATAATATCCCAGTCTTCGGAGTCGATCCCTTAACTTCGGACCAGGCTGATGAGCTCTATACATGCCATCATGCGCTTCTTTGAGTACTTTTTGTGCATCCTTTTGCAATAGGTAGCGGAGGAGGATCCCACCATGCGATAGCCGATACAGTGTTCGCGTGATCGCATTATAGTAGAATTTGAGGGCTTTCCTTCTAATAGCAGCCGCCTCTTTTGGATCCTCAGGCAGGATATCATACAATACATAGTCGATGTACGGGAATTGCCAATCCCTAGGCTCTGGACCTGCTGAAGTCTCTAGAGCTTCTTTGCCTTGACAGTCTCCTGTTGGCTTTTGGTGGTCTTCAAAAGTGACTCTTGGGCAATACAAGTCGTGGCTGTAGACAAGTATTTTCTCTGCTACTCCAAATAGAAGGGCTAAAGTGGCAGCGAGAGATGCCAGTGCATCTGCGTGCGCATTTTGCTGGCGTGGTACATGGTCGATGTAAAAGTTTTCAAACCTTTCGGCCATAGAGATAGTTACATTGAAAGAGGGTACTAAATCTTCATGCCTGACTTCGTGTTGGCCCAAAGGCCTTCCACTCTAGTTTTGATGATGATTAACTCATGTAGTTATGTTTACTAATATTCTTGTGTTTTTAGTCTCAGATCTTATATCAATATATTAGTTGGTGATTGCTTCCAAAAGAGGTGTTTTAGAAGCTTTCACATGGTGATTCCAGGGCTCAAGCATCAAGATCACACTTTGCCTAGCTCATGGATGGAGTTTTGGACCGAGTTGACTTGAAGATGAAGATCGTCAAGAAGACTTAGGTATCATAGAGTTTAGTGTGTTTTAGATCCATTTGTAAAGCTTAGAATAGCTGATATGCTCAAGTGCACAACACACACAAGTTTTATATTTGGATATTGATTTTTCGGTTTTTAGTTTAACCGATATTTGTTTTCATGAATAGATTGATCAAAACAAGTTTAAATAGTTTATATGTATAATAGATGTATTCTAGTTATACATGCATGCTTAAACTTCTTAAACAAACTTATCTTGACTTTCCTATTCATGTATTGAAAAATAAAGTTTGATAAAAATACAAGTATTGGTTTTTGATAAAACTTGCAAGACACAAAAATGATTGAATATGTTGATATATGTCTTGAAATTTTTATCACAAGTTTGTTTATCAAAGTAAAATGATAAAACAATTTTTATGGTAATTTTAAAAGAGATAAAAGATTTTCTAAAATATTTTTAACATGTGTTTCTGTCCCAGAACAGTGGCTGACAGGCCAGGTCAGCCGACCGCACGGGTTGACTGCACCTAAGGCCAGTCGACCCATGAGCTCGACCGACGTGCACAAGCTTGTGCACGTTTGGCAGCCACAGGGACGGTCGGCCGGGCGGCCGACCGGACCTGAGAGCAGTGCTCTCTGTTTATTTGGGTCGACCGGGCGGTCGATCGGGTTTGCCCAACGGTCATATTTCAGACCGTTGGCGGTCGGCCGGGCCGGCCGACCGGTAGCCTGTCAGGCTGCCAGATCAGCCTAACGGCTAGTTTTGTTTTGGGGCTATAAATACCCCATCTCTTTAAGGTTTTAACTAAGATTTTAAGAGCCAAAATTTCTCTGATATACAAGTGTTTTAAACAAGTTTTCAAAAGTATTTTTGGGCTTTAAACTTCCAATCTTATTTGTTTTAGGTTTTTGGAAAAATCAAAGAAAAGAGTATTTTGGGAGATTTGTGTTTGTTCTTCATTTCCATTATCTTCAAGAGTTTTCCCAAGATTATTTCTTTGAGTTTTTGTTTTCCAAATACCTAGTTTTTCCACACTTGAGCTTATCATCTATCCTATTCTATTAGGATCCTTATTTTGTGGAAAAGAGAAAAAGAAAGAGGTTTGTGGTTGAGATATACCACTTGTTGTAAACCCCTTGATTTCTTGTATCCCTCTTGGTAAGGTTGATTTGGGTTGGTGTTTGCTCCCTCTTTGGTAGAGGTTGAGTTGGTTGGTTTGCTCCCTCTAGTGAGAGGTGGAGTTTGGTTTGTAAACCCTCTTCGGTAGAGGTGTTGGTTGTTGTTGTATTGGCTACGGGCCTACCCCTCGGTTGTGAGGCGGTGTTTGAGAGAGGAGTTCGGTACTCCCTTTGTTGTAACAAATCCTCTTCGGTAGAGGTTCCCTCGGTGGGAGATAGTGGATTGGAAATCCTTCACGGTGGTGAAGGCGGGGATGTAGAGCTAGGTGCTCGAACCTCGAAACATATCTTTGCCTTTGCGTTTGATCCATTGTCTCTCAACTCTCTCCCTCATTTATTTGTGCAAAGCATCATTTTTCATTCATATCATACATATCATATTTGCTTGTGTATTGCCTTGCATCTTTCATATTGCTCATCCTTATATGCTTGGCTTGATTGTGTGTGTGCCTCACTTATACTTAACCACAAGATCTTCACATAGCACCTCAACCCATTCAAGGAGAATCAAGAGGAGTTAGTCCAGAGCCCTTCACGGGGAATTCGGCTACACTTGTGTCTTGTATTAAGTGTGTTGCAAAATTTGCATTAGCTTCCGCATTTAGCGCATTTAGTTTTTAGATTAGCAAGTACACCTATTCACCCCCCTCTAGGTGTTTTTCAATTGGTATCAGAGCCAACGCTCCTGATACTTAGGCTTAACATCCTAGGAGTGAGATCTATTTGGTTGCTAATCTTGTTTGCATTTGCTTGTTTGCACACATATAGTTTGGACCCATGGCCTTCATGACCCACCTATGTTTGACCCTTCCAACATCATTATTTGGAAGATTAGGATGACCGTTTATTTACAAACCCTAGGACATAAGGTTTACCTTGCTATTACCAAGGAATCCTACCTTAGTGATAGCAAGCATATAGGGGCCAATGCACAAGCCCTTGAGGCCATTAGAAGCACATTATCTAAAGATTATCTCTTGAGTGTTTCTAACCTTGATTCCGCTTTTTCAGTATGGAACAAGTTGCCAACAACCACCACCTCCAAGCTTCAAACGCCTATCCAACAAGAAGAGGAATCTAGTGGAGATGAATCCGAGCCACAACAATGCTATATGGTCCAAGGGAATGACTCCCTTGAGGTACTTTCGGAATCTCAACTAGATAGTAATGATTGTGCTAGTTCTTCAAATAATTTTGTTGATCCCCATGCTTTAAATGAAGAACTATCTATAGTTTGTGAAAAATTAATTGAAAAATATAATTTGTTGAAAAAGAAGACTTTTGCTTTAACTAAAGAAAATGAAAAATTGTCTTCTAAACTTGATTGTATTTTGCAAGAGAAGGTTGAGGTCTATAATGAAAGGGATTCATTGAGATCTCAACTAGACCTTGCACTAAAAGAAAATGATTTGTTAAAAAATAAAAATGATTGTGAAAATATTTTGAAGAAAAATGAAAACTTGTCTTCAAAAATTGATTTTGTTTTAAAGGAGACTGTTGTTTTGAAAACAAAAATTATTTCTATTTCAAAAGATTTAGAAATGTGTTTAAAGAAAAATATTGTTTTGCAAAATAAGATTGATGCACATGTTTGCCATGCTAGGGTAGTATCACACACTTCACCCATTGCATGCTCCACTTCTTCTTTGATTGAAAATGATATAAATTTAATTAAGAAGAAAATGGATTGTTTGGGCTCCACTATGAGCCAATGTGCCATGAACCACTCACGTTTGGAAACCTTAGTTCGAAAGAAACAAGTTTCATCCTTTATGCATGCACACCCTCCACGGCATACACATGCTCCTCACGGACACACCCATCACATGTATGCTCATGTGTACACTTGTACACATTGTGGACGTAAGGGCCACCTTGCTAAATTTTGTTATGATAGAATATATGTTGATAATTTAGCAGATAATCTTGTTTGGGTTAGAAAAGATACTAACCCCCGTGGACCCAAAAGATTATGGGTACCAAAGACCACCCCTCCTTTATTTGATGTAGGTGTGGGCTCTCACATGACGTGAGAGTTTCCGTACCTTGGAGTGGATGCGTTCCGTACTTAAAGGAGATTATTTGAATGCATCACTTTCAAGGGATGTTTGGTGGAGAGGACCACCATGTTTTGGAGACAAGGAGAGTTGCCTTCTAGGTTTTGGTAATGATTCCTAACTCCTATTTATTGTTTTCATGCTTTTAATATTCATTATTTATAGCATGTTTTATTGTTTAGTGATTAGTATGAAAATGCCATGATAATTAGATTCTTGACATACATGTATAGTATTTGAGATACCCATGTTTAATATGGATTATTATTTTGTGTTCTCGTATTTGATTAGCTATCATGTACATCATAAATCTAATAACATGTGGATATTCATAATAATCATGTTTATGTTTATCATGTTGATTTTTATCGTGTTTTGATGCTTCATGATTTGAATATTTGTTTAAGTGTTAGTTTTCATTAAGACTAGGATTTATACTTGTACATATAGTGGGCCACAAATAAATCTATATATGTTTGAGCTTGAATACTTATTTGAACCCATTAGATGTGCTAGTATAGTCTAGTTTTGATGATTCATACATTTTAAACTTGTATTCCTATTTTTGGATTTATTTTTATGTGTATGAGTTTTCATTTCATGTATATGTGCATTTTGCCAAACCTTAAGTTATACATGTATACCCTTTGAGTCATTTGCCTTTCATGCAAATCTATATATATGGACTCAATTGTGTTTAGGGATATGTATGTATACTTATTGTGTTGACAATTCATACATATACCTTGAAATGAAATTTGTTTTGGTGAAAATTTAGTTTTCTTGATTTCGTGTTTATTTGTTTAACTTCATGTATATGTCCATTTTATCCAAATTATTGTTTATACATATACATCCTTTTGAGCCACGTGCCTTCATGCATATATCTTTGTGGACTCGTTGTGTTTGGATACGTATGTACACTTTAATTTGTATAGGACATACATATACCTTGAAGATTAAGTAAGTTTTAATGATTTTCATGTTTTCTTGTTTCAAGGAATTTTGAGCTTAATTGGAAATTTCATAATGCCATGTCACACATTACTTGTACACTCACCATTTTTTTTAAGATATTTCTCATGAGTATGTTTTCATGAGCATGTATGGAGTTTATTGAATATTGAGTGTTTTTAAGTGCTATGTGATTTACGTGTGTTTTATGAAAATTATTTTTAGTTTATTCCTTACTTGAAGGATTTCGTACTAGTTAACAAGATTTCCCATTTAACTAGTTCGTATTCTTCTTATGGTAGAGATTTTCAAACGTACTCTATTTTCAAACCTATTTTTTGAAAACCCCTACCTTCAATGGGAGGTTGGATGGGAGATCATGTTCATGTATGTCTTATATTGAAAATCATTTAAAACTTGAACCATGATTGGGAGGTAGATAATATGATGTATACACTTGATCTTATTGTTATTTCAATTGGTATCATTGAATTCTTTCAATTGGTATCAATCTTGACATTTCTTGTATACTCATATATGTTTGTATGTATGTATGCTTCATTTCAGAATATCAATTTCTATTGGTATCTATTTTTCATACATATATATGTTTTATTTGTGCTTATTATATCCCTATATCTTTAAGCACAAAATCTTGTTTATGCTAGTGCTTGAGCTTCAATTTTATTTCAATTGATTACTTTTAAATTGGTATCAAGCTTACACATTGTTTTAGTTTGTATTTCATAAAGGGGGAGAAAATTTGATTTTGTCTTTCAATTGGTATTTGTACTCCCATACTTTATGATTGAAAATTCAAATTTGGTATCATATGTTCAAAATGAAAAATATTTACAATTGGTATCAAAATTTTTGTTTAGACATTCAAAATTCATTATGTTTAATTTCAAATTGGTATCAAGATTTCCATGTGTTTTGCTTAAAAATTGGTATCAATATTTTTTTGTTTGTTTCCTTTCAATTGGTATCAAGATGCTATTCTTTGACATATTTTCAATTGGTACCTTAATTGATTGTCACCCCTATTTGGTTTTGTTTTTGTTTTAGACAAAAGGGGAGAACATTGTTTTATTGCCTTTAACCCTTTGTTGATTCGTTGTTTCGAACAAAAAGGGGGGAGAAAAATGTATTGATTTAGTTTTGCATTTAACCCTTTATTGATGGTTGATTCTTTGTATTAAAAAGGGTGAGAAAATTTTGTTTTGTTTTGATTGTTTACCCCTTTGTTAATGATTGACAAAAGGGGGAGAATTATTTGAGAAAGATTTTGGTTTATATATGCATGTTTATGTTTTGCATATATTAAGTTTAATTTAGTTTAATTTTAATTGGTATCTAGAGCATGTTTTGTTTTTGAACATTTCATTGGTATCTAGAACCTTTTATTGTTTATGCATTTCTATGCATTCATGTTTAAGAGCCTTCATTATAATTATTTATTGTTTATTTGTTTATGCATGAGTTAAGGGGGAGCTTCTTTGAAGCTTAACTTTAATCCATGCATATATAACTCCATGAGTTTTATCATCATCAAAAAGGGGAGATTGTTGGCCCAAAGGCCTTCCACTCTAGTTTTGATGATGATTAACTCATGTAGTTATGTTTACTAATATTCTTGTGTTTTTAGTCTCAGATCTTATATCAAGATATTAGTTGGTGATTGCTTCCAAAAGAGGTGTTTTAGAAGCTTTCACATGGTGATTCCAGGGCTCAAGCATCAAGATCACACTTTGCCTAGCTCATGGATGGAGTTTTGGACCGAGTCGACTTGAAGATGAAGATCGTCAAGAAGACTTAGGTATCATAGAGTTTAGTGTGTTTTAGATCCATTTGTAAAGCTTAGAATAGTGTTGGCCCAAAGGCCATTATCCCAGTTATTTTGATGATAACAAAACATATTTAGTTATGTATTTAATAATTTTGTTTAAAAGGATTTCAGGTTCAAGAACAGGTTTTGACGACTCCACTTAAAGACTCACACGTTTGGAGTTCGCCCAAGATTTGCATTCCCAAGCTAAAGCACATTAGGAAGCTTCGGAATAAGATATTGAAGAAAAGAACGAGTCAAGACTACGAAGAAAAAGAACTAGCATAGACTATGAAGAAAACAAGATTTGTATTTTTTATTTTCTATTTTAGATATTTTGTCAAAGCTAGATATTAGAAGTAGAGTTATGGGATTATCACACACACACACCTTTTTAGTTAGGTTCATGGCTTCAAAAAGATTTTCAATTTCCATTTTCTAACTTAGATTTAAAGTGAACATGTTTGGAAATAAACTTTTTAGAAAGACAATAGTTTTGGAAAAACATTTTTATGGAAAAACAAGTTTTTATCAAAAGGATTTTTATCAAACTATTTTAACATGATAGAAGTATGACATATGCTCATACTCTATGTTTTTACAAGTTCCAAAAATTTTACCCAAGACCTAAAACCAAAAACCCCAAAATTCTGGTTCTGGAAGTTCTGATTTTTCAGAACTTACAGTAACCGGTCGACCGGCCCGGTCGACCGATGTGCACAAACTGTGCATGTGTATATCAGTCGACCGACCCAGTCGACCGAGGCACATTTGCGTTCACAGGATTTTTCGGTCGACCGACCCGGTCGACCGTAGAGCCCCAACGGTCACATTTTTGACCGTTGGCGGTCGACCGACCCGGTCGACCGGACTCTGTCAAAAGTTCTGACAGATCCAACAGCTATTTTTTTCTGGCTGATTCTCTTTTGGGATTTAATACCAACGATTTTGTGAGGCTGTTTTTGACCCCTATAAATAGAGGGTCACCTCATATTGATAAGACATCCATTGAAAAAAATTGCAAAAGATTTTCACAAGAGCTTTACAAAGATTTCAATTCCTTTCTTTTACAAAAGATTTCTCAAAGCCTAAATTTTCAACACCCAACTTGGAGCCTATTCCTCTACCTTCTCTCTAGTTTTTGCACACCACAATCCCAAGCTCTACATCTATATCATTGGTTCTAGGATTGTGCAAGTGAGCTATTTTGATCAAGTGTGATCACCTTTCTTATTGAGTGAAGTTGTAGAGGCATCGGCCTCAAGGGAGCTAGTGAGCTTCGGGTGGTGTTGCGGCATCACAAGTGTAGGGACAAGTGTGTCCTTGTATTGGCGATCTGGTGGGATCAACGATAGTAGTGCAAATCCTTCAAGTGTGAAGGCGGGGACGTAGAGCGTGGCTCGAACCTCGGAAACACATCCTTGCGTTTGCGTTTGCTCGAATTTCTCTCAACTCTACTCCTTTTAATTCTTGCACATTTATTGTTTTATTTATTGCAAGTCTATATTTGTGCTATTTGTGTGTTAAATTTTAAATTCCGCATTATTGCCATAATTCATATAGCCATCACCTATTCACCCCCCCTCTAGGTGATTTCAATTGGTATCAGAGCCTAACCCTACAACTTAGGTCTAACCACCTTAGGGAGATCCATATTTGGCTATATACATTTTTGTTGCATTTATATTTGCTTGTGCATTCATGGCATCCATGGACTTCTCTAGCATTAAATCCCCACCCAAGTTTGATGGTTTAAACTTCCCCATTTGGAAGGTAAAAATGAATCTCTTCCTTAAATCCCTAGGAGTTAGGGTAGCTAGGGCTATAACCAAAGATTTTATTGAACCCACTAGTGATGAGAGCACATGGTCCGAGGATACTTCCAAAGACTATGAGGCTAATGCTAGGGCACAATATGCATTGACCCAAGCATTAAATGAGGATGACCTTGCACGCATAATTAATTGTAAATCCGCATTTGAGGTTTGGAACATACTTATTGTGACTCATGAGGGAACGTCACAAGTCAAAAGAGCTAAGGTTGACTTACTACGTTCTCAATATGAGAATTTTTATATGTTTGATAATGAGAGCATTGATGATATGCTCACTCGTTTTACAAAAATAACTAATGCTCTTTCTTCCTTAGGCGACAAGATTGATAATGATCAAAAGATAAGGAAGGTGATTAGAGCTCTTCCCAAAGCTTGGGAAGTCAAGGCGACCACACTCAAGGAGCTCAACGACAAAGAGGAGATGGACTTCTCCGGCTTCATCGGAAATCTCAAGACGCATGAGATGGAGATGAAAGTTAGAGAAGAGAGGGAGGCACCAAAGAAGAAGACGATTGCCTTCAAAGCCACTCCTACTACCATTGAGGAAGACGACTCATCCGAAGATTGCGATGAGGATTTCGCCATGCTCATCCGGAAGGTGGGCAAGATGTTTTACAAGAAGGGACGGCAAAGTAACTTCCGAAGGGGGAAGCCTCAAGGAAGGTACGAGAAGAAAAGAGAAGAACCCGGTCCTTGCTTTCATTGCAAGAAGATCGGTCACCTAATTGCCGATTGCCCCGCTCTCCAAGCAACCACCTCCAAGCACGGGAAGAAGAAGAAAGCCTTGGCCGCTACATGGGATGACTCGGAGTCGGAATCCGAAGAGGAGCACGACGCCGCCAACATGTGCTTTATGGCACAAGGTGAGGATTCATCTAAGGTATGTCTAGAAACTTCCATTGATGATGATGATCTTACAATGGATGAACTTGCTCAATTTTTTGAAGAATTGCAACATAGGTATGAGATTTCACAATCTCATAATAAGAAACTGAAAAAGGAAAATGATGTTTTGAAGAACAAACTTGAAATTTGTTTAAAAGAGAAAATGAGTTATCTAGTTCTTTTGAAAAATTGAAAAATGATTTTGATAAGTATAAGGTAGCTAATAAAGGAAAAACCCCCATGATTTCTAGTAATAAAAATATTTTTGTTGAAATTCAAAAACGTGTTGATTCTTTAGATAACACTTTAAAGAAATGTGCATTTGATTTTAACAAGCTTGCATCTAAATTTCCTAAGGGAGTAGCCCAAGGGAAACATGTTCATCATAAACATGCTACACATAAACATGCACACACACATAACCATGCTTTTATGTACAATAGTGGTAGAATCTTTATTTGCACGTATTGTGGCCGCAAAGGCCATTTAGAAAAGTTTTGTTATGCTAAGAACAATGTTAAGAATAAATTTGTTTGGGTTCGCCCCGGATCTAACCCCAAAGGACCCACTAAGATTTGGGTACCAAAAGAGCCACCGAATTTAAATGATACAGGTATAGGTGGATCTACCCCCTCCAAGACTTAGGAGGAAGTGGTGCCCGGGTGGTTGATGCATCGGAGCTTAAAGAACAAATCGTGTATGCATCGCTATCGTGGAGGCACCTATTTTGGAGATTGCCCTTCAATTGGTAACATCTCCATTTAAAAGTTTTTGATTTTTAGTCATGTATACATATGTATAGAATTGATAGTTTGCTTTTGTACTCTATTGATATATGCTTGTATAGAATTACTTTTCTATCATATTGTATATGTGCCTTGTGTTAACTTTTATATCTTTTGTTTCATGCCTTGTTTCTTGTATGTCCACATGAATAGTTTATAATTTGTGATTATATACTTGTATACATATACACATTATTTTCATAAATAAAAATAAACATTTGTAAAATTTCCTATTTAAACAAACACCTTAAAGATGGCAATTGCTCACCTCAACTCATTCAAGAGGAATCAAGAGGATGAAGTTCAGAACCCGTCACTGGGTATTCGGCTTCAACATCTTTAAAATCTTTGTTTAAATATGAAAATTAAAATTAAAAAGGGATTGCATGAATTTTGATGTTGTAATAACTTAATAAAGATTTAAAACCTGTTGGTGTATTCCTATATGTTTAATATATCATACCTATTTTGACTACAAATTTCTTCAAAATTTTTTTTGGGCCAGATGCTGTTAACAGATTTCAGGCAAAGCCGGTCGACCGACCTATAAAGCCCCGGTCGACCGACTCTGCCTGAGAAAAATTTTTTATTTCTTTTCTGTTATCGGTCGACCGACTATATGTCCCGGTCGACCGCTCTAGTCTGCAGAGTTCTCGGGTTAATTCGGTCGACCGACCCGGTCGACCGTTCTGAAAATTCAGAACTCTCGGGTTGTTTCAGTCGACCGGACCGGTCGACCGATCGTCGAATTCTGCCCTATATCTGTCATTTCTTTTCACTTTTTTCTCTCTCTCTCTCTCTCACTCAGCCGACGAACCCGACTCCATCTCTTCTCCAAAATTTTCTTTTTCTCTCCAATCTCTCAACCGATCCCAAATTAATTTAAAACCCACTTTCAATTTCTTATTCTAGTGCCTGATCTTCAGTTTCAACTCAATCCAACCGCCAGATTTTCAGCAAATCGGATTTTTCAGTTAGGGTTTGAGTTCTTCACTGTTAAGGTAAAAATTTTGATTTTTCTTGTGATTCTTCACTTCTAGCTTTGTAATCTTCCTTCTATTGTCAATACATTAGGTTACTTAGCTATCTAGATCGTGCCATAACTTGTTTAAACCTTAAAATCCATCTTTTACTCATCATGCCTAAAAGAAATCGAACTGAGAAAGGGAAGGCTGTTGCCCAACCTTCATCTCAGGCTCCTAGACCCGTTCGGCTCTTCCTAAATGACCTTGCTGCTGATCGTACTCCCATCTTTCCACGAGGAATATTAACTCGGGAAGATTTGTTGTTATCCAAGATTTCGAACACTTGAATATTCCACACATCCTACAGTCCAACAATTTAGTGGAATTTTTGACCATCAAGGAGCAAGTTTACACATCTCTTGTTCCTTACTTTTATGCCAATTTCGAATTTGATGGTAATCGTATCACATCTAGGGTTTTAGGTAGGGACATAGACATTTCTATTGGTCGATTTGCTAGGATTCTGCATCTCTCCACTGGTGGAGCGGATGTGTATACCCACGACCTGCATGACTTTGAATTTCCGGAGGGTGAGTCTTCGCTCACCGCATCCACTCTAATCCACGGGGATGACAACCCCGGCTTGGTTAGAAATGAGGTTGTGAGTAGGTACACTCTTCAAGCCCAAGTCCTGGCCAAAATTATTTTCTTCAACATTGTCCCCAAACATGGTGAGTATAGCCACGCTAGGGGTTCCGTACCATTGATTATCTATTGCCTTCTTCGAGGCATTAAGATAAACTTTCCTAGAGTCATAGCTTCTCACATGGCTTCTGATCAGATTCGTACTGCGGGTAGGAGCTTGCCCTACGCATGCTAATTACCCATCTTCTTAGGGCTCTTGATTTTGATCTGTCTGGTGAAAGTCCCTCCAATCCCTTGACCAACATCAACGGAGTTATCCTGAAGATGATGGAAGCCCAGCTGCGTAGACACGCTCCTGTGCAACCACATATTCCTCTTGCTGGTCCTGGCTCATCTTCTGCACCAGGATCTTCTTCCTCTTCAGCCCCTGTTTTTCCTCCTGAGTTTCAGGCCCTTCTCTCTTCGGAGGTCCGCTCTCAGATCGAGGCGCACCAGGCCTGGGTCGAGAAGCGCGACGCAGCTATTCGTGCGGAGTTGGATGCTCGTGCCATTCAGGATGCTGCTTTTCGGGCGGAGATCCGAAACGACATGTCATATTTTGCTGAGTCCATGAGATTCGTGGACGTTCAATTTCAGGCTCTTTTCACAAAATTTGACATGCTCGTTCCTGACCGTACTCCGATTGCTTGTCGACTCCCAGCCACCGGTCCTCCATTTCCTCCCAGAGCTCGTTCGTCTGTTCCACCACCGCGCACCAGAGTAGATGGCATGGATCCAGAGGAGATTGCTTCTTCCTCAGGGGAAGAAGATGGTGGTGACAAGAAGATGGCTGAGGGCTCTGCTGCACAGAGCTCATCTGAGCATGCTGACGACGAGGAGGACGAGGATGCTGGAGATGATGATGATGCTGCTGAGTGACCTCCCCTTTTGATGATGTCAAAAAGGGGGAGAGTTATTTGGGGAGAGTTATTTTGAGAGAGATATTTTGTGATGTAGTACTTTATTTGTGTGTTGTTTGGACATGTAGTATTTGTGTTTGGACATGTAGTATTTATTTTTATTTTGCTTTGGACATGTATTTTTAGTATGTGTTGTGGATATGGACATGGTTATTTACTTTATGCGTATCTTTTGTTTTTGTGTATCCCTTATCTATGTCATGTATGAACTCATTTCTTTCATCTACTCTATGACATGAGTATTTGGTATCATTTGTTGGCATGGAAATATGGTGTTTATCATTTACATATGTTTTCCTATATATGCATGTGTTGAGGGGGAGCTTCATTTGAAGTCTCTACCCAAAATATTTTGTGATAACTACATATGTTTTGCCATCATCAAAAGGGGGAGATTGTTGGCCCAAAGGCCATTATCCCAGTTATTTTGATGATAACAAAACATATTTAGTTATGTATTTAATAATTTTGTTTAAAAGGATTTCAGGTTCAAGAACAGGTTTTGACGACTCCACTTAAAGACTCACACGTTTGGAGTTCGCCCAAGATTTGCATTCCCAAGCTAAAGCACATTAGGAAGCTTCGGAATAAGATATTGAAGAAAAGAACGAGTCAAGACTACGAAGAAAAAGAACTAGCATAGACTATGAAGAAAACAAGATTTGTATTTTTTATTTTCTATTTTAGATATTTTGTCAAAGCTAGATATTAGAAGTAGAGCTATGGGATTATCACACACACACACCTTTTTAGTTAGGTTCATGGCTTCAAAAGATTTTCAATTTCCATTTTCTAACTTAGATTTAAAGTGAACATGTTTGGAAATAAACTTTTTAGAAAGACAATAGTTTTGGAAAAACATTTCTATGGAAAAACAAGTTTTTATCAAAAGGATTTTTATCAAACTATTTTAACATGATAGAAGTATGACATATGCTCATACTCTATGTTTTTACAAGTTCCAAAATTTTACCCAAGACCTAAAACCAAAAACCCCAAAATTCTGGTTCTGGAAGTTCTGATTTTTCAGAACTTACAGTAACCGGTCGACCGGCCCGGTCGACCGATGTGCACAAACTGTGCATGTGTATATCAGTCGACCGACCCGGTCGACCGAGGCACATTTGCGTTCACAGGATTTTTCGGTCGACCGACCCGGTCGACCGTAGAGCCCCAACGGTCACATTTTTGACCGTTGGCGGTCGACCGACCCGGTCGACCGGACTCTGTCAAAAGTTCTGACAGATCTAACAGCTATTTTTTTCTGGCTGATTCTCTTTTGGGATTTGATACCAACGATTTTGTGAGGCTGTTTTTGACCCCTATAAATAGAGGGTCACCTCATATTGATAAGACATCCATTGAAAAAAATTGCAAAAGATTTTCACAAGAGCTTTACAAAGAATTTCAATTCCTTTCTTTTACAAAAGATTTCTCAAAGCCTAAATTCCCAACACCCAACTTGGAGCCTATTCCTCTACCTCTCTCTAGTTTTTGCACACCACAATCCCAAGCTCTACATCTATATCATTGGTTCTAGGATTGTGCAAGTGAGCTATTTTGATCAAGTGTGATCACCTTTCTTATTGAGTGAAGTTGTAGAGGCATCGGCCTCAAGGGAGCTAGTGAGCTTCGGGTGGTGTTGCGGCATCACAAGTGTAGGGACAAGTGTGTCCTTGTATTGGCGATCCGGTGGGATCAACGATAGTAGTGCAAATCCTTCAAGTGTGAAGGCGAGGACGTAGAGCGTGGCTCGAACCTCGGAAACACATCCTTGCGTTTGCGTTTGCTCGAATTTTCTCTCAACTCTACTCCTTTTAATTCTTGCACATTTATTGTTTTATTTATTGCAAGTCTATATTTGTGCTATTTGTGTGTTAAATTTTAAATTCCGCATTATTGCCATAATTCATATAGCCATCACCTATTCACCCCCCCTCTAGGTGATTTCAAATAGTTGATATGCTCAAGTGCACAACACACACAAGTTTTATGTTTGGATATTGGTTTTTTCGGTTTTTAGTTTAACTGATATTTGTTTTCATGAATAGATTGATCAAAACAAGTTTAAATAGTTTATATGTATAATAGATGTATTCTAGTTATACATGCATGCTTAAACTTCTTAACAAACTTATTTTGACTTTCCTATTCATGTATTGAAAAATCAAGTTTGATAAAAATACAAGTGTTGGTTTTTGATAAAACTTGCATTATCACAAGTTTGTTTATCAAATAAAATGATAAACAATTTTTATGGTAATTTTAAAAGAGATAAAAGATTTTCTAAAATATTTTTAACATGTGTTTCTGTCCCAGAACAGTGGCTGACAGGCCAGGTCGGCCGACCGCACGGGTCGACCGCACCTAAGGCCGGTCGACGACCGCACGGGTCGACCGCAGCTAAGGCCAGTCGACCCATGAGGTCGACTGACGTGCACAAGCTTGTGCACGTTTGGCAGCCACAGGGACGGTCGGCCGGGCGGCCGCCGGACCTGAGAGCAGTGCTCTCTGTTTATTTGGGTCGACCGGGCGGTCGACATGGTTTGCCCAACGGTCATATTTCAGACCGTTGGCGGTCGGCCCGGTCGGCCGACCGGTAGCCTGTCAGGTTGCCAGATCAGCCTAACGGCTAGTTTTATTTTGGGGCTATAAATACCCCATCTCTTTAAGGTTTTAACTAAGATTTTAAGAGCCAAAATTTCTCTGATATACAAGTGTTTTAAACAAGTTTTCAAAAGTGTTTTTGGGCTTTAAACTTCCAATCTTATTTGTTTTAGGTTTTTGGAAAAATCAAAGAAAAGAGTATTTTGGGAGATTTGTGTTTGTTCTTCATTTCCATTATCTTCAAGAGTTTTCCCAAGATTATTTCTTTGAGTTTTTGTTTTCCAAATACCTAGTTTTTCCATATTTGAGCTTATCATCTATCCTATTCTATTAGGATCCTTGTTTTGTGGAAAAGAGAAAAAGGAAAGAGGTTTGTGGTTGAGATATACCACTTGTTGTAACCCCTTGATTTCTTGTATCCCTCTTGGTGAGGTTGATTTGGGTTGGTGTTTGCTCCCTCTTTGGTAGAGGTTGAGTTGGTTGGTTTGCTCCCTCTAGTGAGAGGTGGAGTTTGGTTTATAAACCCTCTTCGGTAGAGGTATTGGTTGTTGTTGTATTGGCTACGGGCCTACCCCTCGGTTGTGAGGCGGTGTTTGAGAGAGGAGTTCGGTACTCCCTTTGTTGTAACAAATCCTCTTCGGTAGAGGTTCCCTCGGTGGGAGATAGTGGATTGGAAATCCTTCACGGTGGTGAAGGCGGGGATGTAGAGCTAGGTGCTCGAACTTCGAAATATATCTTTGCCTTTGCGTTTGATCCATTGTCTCTCAACTCTCTCTCTCATTTATTTGTGCAAAGCATCATTTTTCATTCATATCATACATATCATATTTGCTTGTGTATTGCCTTGCATCTTTCATATGCTCATTCTTGTATGCTTGGCTTGATTGTGTGTGTGCCTCACTTATACTTAACCACAAGAGCTTCACATAGCACCTCAACCCATTCAAGGGGAATCAAGAGGAGTTAGTCCAGAGCCCTTCACGGGGAATTCGGCTACACTTGTGTCTTGTATTAAGTGTGTTGCAAAATTTGCATTAGCTTCTGCATTTAGCGCATTTAGTTTTTAGATTAGCAAGTACACCTATTCACCCCCCCTCTAGGTGTTTTTCACTTCGTACTCTCCGCGAACTTGGTTAACGATGAGTTTAGAGTCACCGTATGCTTCGAGATTTTTAACGCCAATCTCATCGATGATTTACATTCCGATCAAGAGAGACTTATTATAGGCTGTCTAAAGATCATTAAAGACAAGTCGTCAAAAGCAGAGTCCCAAACTCCAGACGCAGGGCTAATCATAGCCATCACTGCAGCATCAAGGCGCAAGGGTCGAAACCCGCATCTCAGTAGCACTGCAGCATCAAGGCGCGAGGGTCGATACCCGCGTCTCAGCAGCACTGCAGCATCAAGGCGCGAGGGTCGAAACCTGCGTCTTAGCAGCACTGCAGCACCAAGGCGCGAGGGTCGAAACCCGCGCCTCAGCAGCACGCAGCACCAAGGCGCGAGGGTCGAAACCCGCGTCTCAGCAGCACTGCAGCACCAAGGCGCGTGGGTCGAAACCCGCGCCTCAGCCAGCACTGCAGCACCAAGGCGCGTGGGTCGAAACCCGCGTCTCAGCCAGCACTGCAGTACCAAGGCGCGTGGGTCGACACCCGCGTCTCAGTTGTAACTGCCCTGATTATGGGGTCAATCACGGCCCACATAACGGGGAAAGTTAACCTCCATTATGGAGTGTTTTTAGGGAACACGTTCACCCCTGAAACCTCTATAAATAGCACCGAAAAGAGGAGATTGAGATCAGAGAATCCTGAGGAGAAGAACTTGACTTAAGAGCTTCCACAGAGAAGGAAAGAGAGTCTGATTCTTTAGCTAACTTGCTACGTACAAGTTAATCTTTACCTACAATCTCTTTGAGATTTTGGTCGATAGAGCTGTGTCACTCCGTCTACCATCCGAAGAGAAGATTCCCAGAAGTTCTCGACGTTCACCCCGGTCAACGAAAAATAAGATTCACTTTCCACGCTACTTGAAGAACCCAGCATTAAATAAAGGGAGGATTCAAGACTCAATATCCTCCCTCCCTTATAACCGGGGTGTAAGTCCGTTGTAATTTTTCAATTGATTCAAGGAAACTTTACGCGAATTTTTCTCCCCGTCGAACAAGAATGGCGATTCTGCTAGGGACTACTTTCGTTACTGACGAACAAGTTGTGGCGCAAGGTGACTCCTCTACAAGGGCAAAATGGACAAATCGCTCGTCGTAGAATTCAACCAGGCAAAGTATGAAGAGTTCCTCTCTTCCAGCTCCAAAAGCCCAAAGGCCCGCGCCTACCGCAGGGTCTTTATGGGGACTTGCCCCAAATCTGCTCTAAGCCTCTCTCAGAGGCAGCTGCTGTGAGGGATGTTGTGGCCAATCACGTCATGCGTGACACCCGCGCCAACGTCTCCCAGGAGACCCGCGTGGTCAAGTTCTCTGGTGTCCAGCCAATCCATCCTCTTCCTTAGCACTAGGTCGTCGTTGGTTTCTCTCAACCCCCACGACATAACCGGAATGCTGAACGCCGACAGAGGAGGCATGCACGTCAACTGCAAGTTGGAACAACTGATCATCCAACTGAGGCAGGACGCAAGGTTCAAACCGGCGTCTCTGCCGCACCACATCCGGCACGCAAAATCCGCGTTTGGTAGCCCAAACGTGAGGTTCACCAAGTTGGCTCCTCTGAAGCCCCACTCCTCAGACGCTAAGACGAAACTCGTACGCCTTGTCGAGTACAAGAGGCACACGCCTCTAGGCGTGGGGCCCAGCAACCCTGCATCTCTCAAGCGTCTATGCCCCGACGCAATAATCAGCAACGTGATAGCCGCGTCTCTTCTCAGCAGAGACGCTAGATGCGCGTCCTGAAGCCACGACGCGATAACCGCGTCTCTGAACCCCGCGTCCTAGCTGTATAGAGCAAGGGTGCCACTCGCCCTCGGTATTATGAGGCTAATCTCTTTGATCCTCCTCCCACGGATCTGAGAGATTATTTGACGAAGAAAAGAAGTGCTAATCGAATCACTTTTTCATGTTATTGCGAATGACTTATTACGATGCTCTCTGAGTGCCACTGCAGTTCAGGTGCAAACCAGCAGTCTCTAGTTAGACAGCTGACCCTGATTCCCTGATCAGCTAAAAGAAGTCATTCCCACAGGAGGAGGGTCTTCTCTGACACTGAATATCCCAAGCTCACTGCAAACATAGTAAGTAGGAGCAGGGGAAAATAACCTACAATCAGTTCTGATGATGAGTCTGACACAGAACCGGAAGGAGTGTACCACACACTTGCACCCGGAGCAGGGCAATCCCCCGATTAACTACAATGCTCTAGCCCGGGGCATTGAGGTGAATGACTCGCATTCCGCTATTGCAGAGTCACAGGCTTCAAACTCTTCTATAGAGAAAGAGGCCTTTATATACATGACCAGCACTCCTGAGGAGACTGCCAGGCGCTTGGAGCAGCAAGCCCAGGTCCAGAAGGAACAATTCGAGATGATTCGTGCTCAGCAAGAATCTATCGCTCCCTTAAGCAGATGCTCTCACAGTTGCTTGTAGACAAGAGGAAGTCAACCAACAAAGCCTCCTCTCAGAAGTCTAAAGGCAAACGAAAAGAGGGGGAAAGCTCATCTTCTGTACACGTAGAAGAGGAAGAGCAACTTACTTCTGGTTCGTCTAAATCATCGTCGCAGGAAAAGGACAACCGAGACCAGGGAAAGGTTCATTCTAAAAGAATGAATCAGTTGGAGCAATGTCTTGAGGCCCTTACCAACCGGAAAGGCCTCCAAGAAGCAGGAGTGGTCAGGCCATATCCGGCCGAGTGGGACCTGGTTCCATACCCGCCCAAATTCAAAGCTCCAACCCTCCAAGCATTTGATGGGAAAGGTTCACCGAACCAACATATTTACTATTTAAGTCTCAAACAGGGAATGTGGTAGATAACGATGCCATCCTGGCACGTTTGTTCATCGGCACCTTAAAAGGGCTCGCCTTTGAATGGTTCATGAAGCTCCTGGAAGGCTCCTTTAAGAATTGGGGTGATTGGAGAAGCTCTTCCTAACGCGCTTCTTTGAAAATGACTCGGAGATCAACATGCCTACCCTTTTAGCCACCAAGCAGCGAAAGGGAGAGTCCGTTAAGTCTTTCGTAGAAAGATTTCAGAACGTAGCACTCCGATGTCCGAGCGGTATGACCCGGTTACCCTGGTGGAAACATGCCGCCATAATCTACAAACCTCACTCCTCCCCAAAAAGGAGTCACCGAAAGCCGCACCTGGAAGTAGTTGATCCAACAAGGTGACAGGCTGAAGAATTGTCGCCCGGGTCAGGGCAGAGGAAAACAAACTCCGACCTGAGAGGACAACAAAGCGTGCGCCAGACACATCCCTCCAAACAAAAAGGAAGGATAACTTGGCAGCAGAGACCAAATCCCCTGTCAAACCTCAACCGGTTAAGGCAAGTGGCTTTTCAAGCCAACCTCGCGCCAGCAAGCAGTATTCCTTCAAGGATGAACATGTCGACTGCTCTTCAAATTACTCAACAAGAGTAACAGACTGAAGCTTTCTGAAGCTAGGCGCCCTGAAGAAGTCGGTAAAATCGATAATCCCAACTACTGCTTGTATTACAGGATGTTGGGGCACCCCACCAAGAGCTGTTATATCTTCAAGGACATCCTTCAGGCTTTGATTGACGCGGAGGTATTAAAACTCTGTCCAGAGCAGAAGAAGGTGACGGCCAACATGACGTCATTTCTCCAGTTTGGAAGATAACCTCCAACACCTTCTGGAGTGATCCCTGTCCCAAGAGGAGAGCTAAGAATGGTCAACACAGACCCTCACCAGCAGCAAGAAAAGGGCCTGGTACCTGTTCTCACACCTCAGGGAGAAGTCATGTGGGTTCATGCCGACCTTATTGATGGCCAACAATGGACAACTGTGACCAACAGGAAGTCCAAAGGCAATGCAAATGCCACATCTTGCAATGTGGTATGTGCCTCTTCTCGGGAAGCGAAAACTGACGTTCCCTCACTGACTGATTCAGAAGAGGAAACGATAGTCCTTGCTGCAGAGCTCAACCAACTGGTGGCGGAAACCCGTTCGGGGCAGTCATATTTGAAAAAGTATGACGAAATGGTGGTAACTACTCCAAGACCCACTACAGAGCCAGCCAAACCCTCCACAAGCAACCTGTGGAGAAACAGAAAGAGTTTCAGTTTTCCAGAGTTCTTTCAAAAGACATAGCGGAAGGATCCACAGCACCTTACCGCTTTGATGTCCTGGCTCAACTGGCCAACATCCCGGCCCGGATTACTCTTTATGAGCTTTTTAGGCTATCGAAGTCAACCAGAGAAGCCCTACAAGAGGCCTTGGCTAATGCTGAGGTTTTCATGACCCAGGTGCCGATCGGATCAAAGGAGGAAGATGTAGAGGATTGCCTCCATACCTCCCAAATTGCTCCCTGCATCACCTTCACAGAAGACGATATGCAGGTCAAAGGGAAACACGATCGACCCCTGTACTTCACAGGGTACATTGGATCATCTGAGGTGAACCGCATTCAGGTAGATCCCGGGTCCGCATTGAGCATTATGCCTCGCCGGGTTGTGCAGCATCTGGGGATTCCTACCCACCGGTTGAGTGCCACCCAGACAACTATTTATTGGTTCAATGCCAATGGTACCCGTCCAATGGGGAAGGTCAAGCTCAAATGCCAGATCGGGGAGCTGAGGTCGAAGTGACATGCTATGTCATCAATGCTGACACTTCCTATAATCTACTGCTGGGACGACCATGGATTCATTATAATTCAATCGTTCACTCTACTCTCCACTAAGTCATGAAATACATTGACGGGAGTGGAAAGGTGCGAACGTTAATTGCCGAAAGGCATCCGTTCAAGGGACTTGAGAATTATTTCACAGATTCTCTCCTATATCAGGACTCTATGGAAATAGATGAAATCTCGCAACCAGAGGAGCCCGACTCTGGTAATGAAGCTGACACCGAGCCAAAAAAAGAAGAGTGCATGTGGAACTAGACCCACTTGTAACGGGCATTAAAAAGCTCGATGTTGATAATACCTCCGATGATGTAGGCGGATGGTATATTAATGAAGACTTAGATCTGGCGTATTTCTCTGTGTTTGCTTCTGATTCAGTGCCGTCAGACACTAGTACCGAAGTGGATGATGATCTCTGGTCGGCAATAGATGCTTTGACATCATTACATGTACCGGTAAAATCTTCCTTCGAAACATATCGAGATGTTGGTAGTGCGCAAGAATCCATATTCATGGTTCCAGCGAGACGGAAAGGCCAAAAACAATCCTTTTTGGGCGAATTACGTCTGAACCAATGTCCCGTGAAGAATCAGAAGGCGAAGAGGAACCCCCTCAGTTCGGTCATTATGAGCAAAACGCACTCAGAATGATGGAAAGCATGGGGTATGATCTGACGAATGGTCCAGGGTTAAATTTCGGCAAAGGAAGGAGAACACTACTCCGATCTCTTGTACCAAAAGGGAAAACCTCTTATTATTATCATCAGACTCGCAGGGGGTTGGGCTATGTATCAACTCCGATCCCATCAGCCTCTGACTCTGGAGGGTCATCAGGCCACGATTACTCATCGGGCACGTTATCGTGGGAGTCAGATGTTAGTGTCGGCAACATCTTCAGAGAACTTTCAGTGAACATGGTTTCAACAAGCCACCTGGAAGTCAGAGATGAAGAAATGATCCAATCCGATACAGATCCTTGGATCAACAATTAAACCATCTTTGGGATACCCGCTTTGAACAGCGCGAGCCACCCACAGAAGATAAGGTTGTTCAGATCAATCTAGGAGATGAGGCTAATCCTAAGCCCATCTTTATAAGTGAAGGTCTGTCACCTTCGGAGAAAAAAGGATCTAATATCTCTTGTCCAAGAGTATATAGACGTCTTCGCCTGGAATTACGAGGACATGCCTGGACTTGATCCTCAAGTAGCTATGCATCGCCTCAACATTAATACAGACGTAAAGCCTGTCAAACAACAATAGCGACGGTTCCGTCCAGAAATAATGGAGGCAATTCAATCAGAAGTCAGAAAGCTTATAGACTCTGGCTTTATTAGGGAAGAACAACATCCTGATTGGGTAGCCAACATCGTCCCCATTGCTAAAAGAACGGAAAGATCTGAATCTGCATTGATTTTTGTGATCTAAACAAGGCCTGTCCCAAGGATGAATTCCCACTGCCAATCACAGATGTCATGATTGACAACACATGTGGATTCGAGCGAATGTCCTTCATGGATGGATTCTCAGGATATAATCAAATCAAAATGTATCCTGATGACGAAAAACATACCTCTTTCAGGACACCACTGGGTGTATACTGTTACACCGTCATGCCCTTGGGACTGAAGAATGCAGGGGCAACATATCAAAGGGCCATGAATGCCATTTTCCACAAACACATGCGCAAAACGGTGGAATGCTATGTTGACGACATCGCAGTAAAAAGCCGCGCTAAAGGTGACCATATAACTGATCTAAAGGCCGTCTTTGACATCTTGCGGGCCCATCAATTGAAGATGAACCCTACCAAGTCCTTCTTGGGGGTGGCCAGTGGAAAATTCCTAGGGTTCGTAGTGACCTCTACGGGAATTCATTTGGACACAGAAAAGGTTCGTGCTATCTAGGAGATGCAACCTCCGAGAAACTTTAAGGAGCTCAGGGGATTGCAAGGATGGTTGGCGTACATCCGCAGGTTTATCTCAAATCTCTCCAGAAGATGCCAACCCTTTTCCAAATTAATGAAGAAAGGCATTTCGTTCATTTGGGACAGCACTTGCCAGCAAGTATTTGATGAAATTAAACAGTACCTCACACAACCGCCAGTCCTTGTAGCTCCGGTGCCTGGAAAGCCTTTCCTGATATACGTCCGAGCGATGGATCATTCTTTAGGAGCTCTACTAGCCTAGAATGATGATTAAGGACGAGAGCAAGCAATCTACTATTTGAGTAGAACAATGATCGGAGCCGAACATCGGTACAACCCGATCGAGAAGGAATGTTTAGCATTGGTGTTGGCTATTCAGAAAATGCGACACTATTTGGTAGGCCAGACGATAAACGTCATATCAAGAGTCAACCCCTTGAGGTTACTCATGACAAAGCCTTCATTATTGAACGGCCGACTGGCAAAATGGGCCATATTGCTATCCCAATATGAAATGCACTTTTTACCACAAAAGGCCATTAAAGGACAAGCGGTGGTAGATTTCCTGGCTGAGCATCCAGATCCGAGAGCAGCCAAACTTTACGAGAATCTCCCAGATGAAGTCGCTGAAGCCTGCCAGACTTAGACATCCTTCGAAAGGCAAGTGTGGCAACTTTTCTTAGACGGTGCATCGAGAATAAGCCCAAAAGGACATATAGTAGCAGGGGTAGGAGTAGTACTCGTCTCCCCACAGAACTATGTGATTCCTCGAGCTGTCTCATTAACCGAGCCTTGTCCCAACAATGTGGCGGAGTATAATGCTCTCTTGATTGGGATGCAACTCGCCAATGAAATTGGCGTTAAACAACTCGAAGCAAATGGTGACTCTAAGCTTATCGTCAGCCAAGTTCGCGGGGAGTACGAAGTCAGACATGAAGATCTAGTACCCTATTACAACGCAACTGTCTACATGGCCAAGAGGTTCACTAACTTTTACATTGACCATATACCACGCAAATAAAATGCGCATGCAGATGCACTGGCGTCTCTCGCTGCCTCTTTAGCCCTTCCAGTCGGAGCAGTGGAGAAGATATTTGTCCACAGCCACGACCTGCATTGCCCGAGAATTGCCCCGGAGGACTACCCAGAGCCAACAGAGATTATCAAGACAAAGAAGCTCTTGAGTCGTCAACTGGTCCAGAGCCCAGAGACTAGCGATTTCCTTACATTGATTATATCTTGTATGGCATCCTGCCTGAGGACACCAAAGAAGCGGCTGCCATTCGAAGGAAAACCCTCAAATTCTACTATAATGCGATTACGCGAACACTGTATCGTCGATCGCATGATGGGATCTTGCTTCGCTGCCTTTCACAAAAAGAGGCACAGGAGGTGTTGAAAGAAGCCCATGACGGCATGTGTGGAGCCCATCAACCTGGCCCAAAACTTGCATACCGACTCCAAAGGTTGGGATATTATTGGCTTAAGATGATCGCTGACGCCATCACTTATGCCAAAAGATGTCATGCCTACCAAGTGCATGGCGATTTCATCCACAAAGCACCAGGATACCTTCACTCTACGACCTCTACCTGGCCATTTGAGATGTGGAGGATGGATGTAGTTGGCCCTATCAGCCTACCGTCATCAAAAGGACATCGGTTCATCTTAGCCATAACCGATTACTTCTCCAAATGGGCTGAAGCCGTCCCTTTGAAGGAGGTAAAGTCATCTGATGTGATCAAATTCGTTAAACATCACGTCATTTACCGTTTTGGAGTACCTCAGCGAATCCTCCATGACAATGGACCCCAGTTCATCAACCAGGCTTTCCAGAGATTCTGCGCTAAATTCAGAATCCAGAGTGTGTCCTCAACGGTATACTATCCCGCCGCTAATGATCTCGCAGAAGCTTTTAACAAACCATCGGCAGACTTCTCAAGAATTCATCTCGAAAGTCAACGTGACTGGGACGACAAGCTGGGTGAATGCTTATGGGCCTATCGCACAACTGTTCGAACCCCGACTAAAGTTACGCCATTTTCTTTGGTATATGGGTGTGAAGTCGTGCTTCTACTGGAAATCCAAATTTCGTCTCTACGCGTCACCTTGACAACGGAGATGACAAATGAGGAGAAGCATCGACAGCGACTCCAAGAATTAGAGGCCTTAGATAATAAACGTCTGCAGGCCCAACAACAAATCGAGCTCTACCAAGCTCGGATTACTAGAGCCTTCAACAAGAAAGTTAAAGTGCGAACTTTCAAGAAAGGCGATCTTGTCTTAGCCGTCAGAAGACCTATGGTGATGACACATAAGACAAATGGAAAATTCTAGCACAAATAGGAAGGACCATTTGTAGTAGAGTCAGTCTACTCAAATGAATCATATCGCCTCATAACCTCAAATGGCGATACACTCTAATCAATGGTAGATTCCTAAAGAAGTACTATCCTTAATGGTACTCTTCCGTCAATCAGGTTAAAAGTATACCTCTAATCAAAACAAGAACAGTTTCTTCATCACGATAGATCAGTGGCAAGCTAATTGCTCATTGATAACATCATGATGCGTGATGCAAATATTGATAAAGAGACAAAAGATGAGACTTAGGTTCTAATGTTCCCATCTTCATTAACATCCGACGCCTCCAACGGCTAAGGATAGAGGAAAATGTTGGCTTCTAAGCCCAACATAAGTCTTCGACAACTCATCATGCTGAGGGGAATAGCATGGCTAGCCCAACTCAAACGGTAGTAGGTAAAGGCACCTCAAATCCGTTGATAGCTGAGGGTTTGCTAAAAATCCTAAGTGGATGTAGTTCCACCCTCTCCTCTAAAATCCCTTACCAATTCTCAAACATAGAATGGTAGGTCTACAAAATATAATCATTGCTAGGTTAACACTATACCTCTGATAATGAAAATTTTCAATACTCCCTATTGAGTATAAACCTTATTTGTCAACTCTATATGGAGTAGTAAGCCTTCAAATTTGTCAAGTTAACACTATACCTCTGACACTTCAAACTTCACTTGTCAATTCTTATCAATAGAATAATAAGTCTTCAAAATTGCTCATATCGCAAGTCCATTACTGTCAAGTTAAAACTATACCTCTGACATTTTTAAATTTCACTTGTCAATTCTCAACAATAGAATGACAGGCCCTTAAATTGCTCGTATCGCAAATCAATTCTTGTTAAGTTCAATACCACACCTCTGACAAATTACTGTTAAGTTAACATTACACTTCTAACAGTAATCAAGTTGCTGCCAAGTTCAATGTTAAACCTCTGATAGTCATTTTTTCTTCAGACTTCCATATCGAAGCTTAAATGAATGATGCTAAGTTTAATAATACACCTATAGCGTCCAAGTCATTGCCAATTTTAACAATACACTTAAGGCCATGACTTTCCCTCGGACTTCCTTGTCAAAGTCGAGATGACCAATGCCAAGTTCAAAATTACACCTCTAGCATTACCCTCACTGCCAAGTTAAACATCACACCTATGACAGTGACACTTTCAGTTTTCTCAAATAAAACTGAAATGCCTTTGAGTCAAGTTAATATCACACCTCTGACTCACATTCTTGTCAAGTTAACATCACACTTCTGACAAGACTACATTCAACCCGTTAAGGTAATATCACACCTCTAACGGTAAAAACTTTCCTAGATCCCCCGTGAATCTAGTCTCACATGTTATTCTCATAAACAGAACAACAAGTCTGCCTAAAAATATTGTTAGGTTAACATTATATCGTTAACAGTGTTTTCATTAAATCCCCAGCTGATCTTAATCAAGTTAATCCCTAACCTCTGATAAAAGCTCATCTTCCCTGGGGTACAGGTTCCACCTGTCACTTTCCTTTATAGAGTGGCAGGACCACAAAAATTATCTTATCCCCTGTCAAGTTAATATCACACCTCTGACAGTATTGTTGAGTTCCTAATACAGGATCTCTCTCTACAAAATTTTTTAAGATTATCATCATAGTTTTGACAAGTCAAAGATTTTTTGCCTCTATTCGTCTGACTAAAAAAAAAAGTTCAAGACAATAGGAAGAAAAAAAGTATCACTTTTATTTATATCCAGGCATATGAAAGTGATACAAAATGCTCTCTTATACAATAAGATTGAGTGTTACAATAAAGGAGTACAAAGAAGTCTCTCTCTCTCTCTCAAAGGTTGCACTCACTCCTTGAAGCTTCTCACCATTCCAAGTACAAGATGTTCAGGAGGGCGCCAAAGATGGGCTGAGGACTGTGATGACGATTGGAGGCTGATTATGTCACCATGCATGACGTAAACATCAAAGAAGCTTCTTGTTGACTAAGAGCAATGGTGTTTCTTGAGGTCGAAAGTCAGCAGAATCTTCTGATTCCACCTGACCATCCCAAGTGTGGGCTATGATCCTTCGTTGATGAACATCTCCATCGTCAGAAAGTCATCCAATGAGCATGGAGCTTTCATCGATGCCACTTCTGGGGTAAGTGAAGGGAGAATCCAAGACCATACCCACCACTATATCCATCGCCATCTCACTCTGACCATGCCATACCAAAAAGCATGACCGATGCATTGAATCCAAAGAGATCTTGGCGGGTGTCAGATCTTCGTCTCCCGAGAACAGGAGCCATGACTTCTTCTCTAGTGGTCGACCATCGAACAAGTTCGCTGGCCGATATATTCTCCCAAGGGCCCAGCGAATATGAAAAAGGATGATTAAGCCTACCTGCAAGAAGCAAACAAAAATTAGAAGATTTGAAGCTTAGGATACTTCAACAGAGAAGCTAAGTGACAGACGCAGCTATTGCTGAAAACTTCAGACGCAGGAATGACCCGCGCAGTGAATCAAACTTCTGCGGTGGCAGAAACAGATGCGATCAAAGCTGTGATACACACAGATTCGAACGCGGTCCAGTTTTGCACCCGCGTCTAAAATATGAGACGTGAGGAGAATCAGACGCGAGAATTGCCATCTCCTTGTTGATAAACAGGGTTGCTAAATTCAGGCCTGAAACCTTCAATCTAAGTTGGAATCCTTCTAAGTTAACAGCCTCAGACGCGAACTTTGTATGTAAAGCTCGCAGTCCAGGTGCAAAAGTCCAGTATACTCGCGTCCAGAGAATTTTGAGTCAGAATTTTCTAAATGGAGCAACTTTCAAAAGATGGGCGCACCAATTAGACTTCAGGAGAAGATCAAGAAAATGAATCTCTTTAAGAGATAGCAAAACTGAAACCTAGTGGGCTGAAAATTTCATGGCAAACCAGGAAGTCATACCCACAGAACAACCCGTTGGGGGTTGAACTTTCTGCATCAAGGCGCGGACGTAAAAGATGCCCAAGGAGACGCTTTTGATTTTGAAATCACTTGACAGTGATAATCTTCGGAGAGATTAAACAGAAGCATGAAAGCTCTGGGTCATTGTCGTCCATGGGGGCAAACCCCAGATAAAGTCCTTGAAGGAAGAAGGTGGAATCTCCCAGAGCACTCGCTCTCGAGAGAAAACAGTCTAAGCAATGGACTGTTAAAAGAAAGGGTAAAGCCTATTTATAGGCAACCCATAATGCCTATAATTAATGGCTCACTAATCAGAACCATCGGCTTTAATTCCCGCACAAATGTCAAAGCCCAAGGAAGGGCTGACGCATGGACTGTCGCCTCGGGAAGCATCGAAGATGCAAGTCTCCAACCGCCAGCGCCAATTTAGCATTTAAAGGCATTAATGCCTAAACCCAATGAAGGGCTGATGCGTGGATTGCTGCTTCGGGAAGCATCGGATGATGCAAGTCCCCAATCGTCAACCTTGACTTGACATTTAAAGATCCAACGAAATCTTTATGACAAGCTGCATGTAACGCCTGGGAAGTTGCACCAAACGCAGGCCCGAAAGCCGCGTCCAGGAACCTGCGTCCCTTTTGGCGTCCTCTTTCATTCCAGTTAAGAGAACTGCGATCGCGTCTTTCAGAGCGGTTCAAAGCCACGTCCCCTCAGCAAAAGGGACCCATTCTGGGATCGCGCTTTGAAGGAACAAAAGCCGCGTCCTAAGACTTACTTCTACAACAGAGAAGGCTTACGTCATTCACAGGTGTCACAGGCATCCTGAAGTTGCGTTTATTTTGCAAGATGACAATGGTATTCCTCTCATAAACTTAATATAATTTGAGTTTGTACTGAGTCGAGGATCTAGAGACATGCCTCCACTAAGACAGTGTTGCGTCCTCATATCTATGTGTCAGCCTCGGAGGAGCATAAAACTGTGCCCTCACTGCATCCTGAATTCTTCATTTGGGTAGAGTTAAGGGCTACGGCCAGGGAGCCGCGTCCTTCCATAACCAAAGCCGCGTCCTTCGTGCAAGCTTGAACCGCGCCTCAATTCGCAGGTCAGAGTCGCGTTTCTCAGAACTGCGTCTCCACTACAAATCAGAGCCGCGTTTTGCAACAAAAAAAGGAAGGGAACTCAGTTCAGCTTGAGTTTATTATCTATAGTCAGTCAAGGAGCACAACCAGACCCTGCAACTAAGAAATTGGATTCATCTATAGTGAAATAACGAAGATGGAGGAAAATTTCAAAGACTCTTATTATTTGGGCCAAAAATGATAAAAGTAATACAAACACTCTTGATGAATAGAGTGTTATCTTCTTTACAAAAAAAAAGAGGCTAATAATCTTGGTTCGCCAAAGAACGGATTTGTTCTCTGAGGCGATGCATCTCATGTTGACACGCTTTCTCAGCCTCCATGAGAGCTTGGACCCGCAACTCCTCCTCAGATAAGAACTCCTTCGCAGCCAGCTGTGCTCGTAGAGACTCCAACGTAGAGGAGTGAGTAGAGAGACTTTCTTCAACCTGCGTCTTGGCAGCTTCCAGCTCTTCCAGCTTCTTCCTGGCAGTGGCAAGCTTCTGCTCGTTGATTGCAATCAAGGCCTCTGCCTTGGCTATGGTGGCCCGAGCAGTGATAATAACCTGCTCTGCGCTCTGCATGACGAGTTCGGATTCTCTTGAATCGCCAATCAGCCTTTGATGGTCTCCCTGAAAATGTTGGGGATGGCGGGTCTCTTCAGCTATTTGTTCCTCCATCTCCTTTCGCTCTTGTTCTTGAGCAGCCAGAAGCCTGCTCAGGGTTGCCCGGCCTCGTGTACTGAACCAGCGTCTTTCAGAGACTTAAGTTCTTTCAAGTCACTTCCCAACTGCTCCACCAGCATCAGGCATGCCCTAGCCTGCGAAAGACCTCTAGTATGACCAATGTTCTCGATCAGATTTTCGAGAAGCACTCAGGCAAATTCGAAAGAACTGCCCCCAGAGAGGATGAGGTCAATACATGATCGCATTGATGCAAAGAACTGCTGCACCATTTGACGTGTCAGTTCTTTCATGATATCATTGGCTGGAGAGAACTCTGCTGATGTACTCCCAGATCCCCTTTCCATTATAGGACGGGAGATGGAAATCAATTCATCTCGCGCAGGAGTAAGGCCAACGACAGGTGCGACAGAAGCTGAAATGGTCGCCGACACTTCCGGGGTAGTTGCTGTCGTAGCAGCCTCCATGGCGACTGAAGTAGCAACAAACCTGATCTCTTCAGAGCCCTCGGCCGAGGCTTGAATTGTACTGCCTTCTGGGTCGACGCTGGCCGCAAGGTCCTCTGCCTGAGCTCCCTCAGCGCTCTCTGCAAATCCTCAAAATGTTATCCATGATAGTAAAAGGAAGATATTCAAAGCCTCAGTATTTTCTTACCAGCTGAGGATTCAAAGACGACGAATTCCTGGGCGAATCTTGTAGGGTTGAGGTCTTCCCGACTTCAATAATTGCCCTCTCCTGAGGCATTTCAGTAGCAAGAGCCTCAACGTCCTCCTGCTGGGCCAGCTCCTGTATCATTTCCTCGATATGGGAGAAAGTCCTAGCCTCGCTGTCCACGGCCAGCCCTGCAGCATAAAGTTAAAGGGAAAAACGTCAGAACCTTTTCCTAGTTAAAAGGGAAATCGGGTCAAAAGGGCAAAGAGAGTACCTTCAGCAGGAGTAATTGCCGCTAGTGGCGACGCCGTCACCGGATCACACCCATGTATTTCTTCCTCCGAAATATGTGAGAATTTACTCGGATCTGGAAGAGCGGGTTCATCGCCAAAATCGACTTCATCGCCTGAATAATATTCATCCTCCTCGGACGATGAAGACGATAATGCAACATAAGAGGCCTCAGCAGTCGAGACCTTACCACCAAGTACCCCGGTAGTAGGGTTGGGGTAACTACCCGCGAGCTGGACATCAATACAGCAGGAGACTCAGGTTGTGGTGCCTCATCGCTCCTCTCTTGGGCTGAAGAAGACCCTAGTTGAGTTGAGACCCTGGAATCTCAACATTATCCCTTCCCACCAGGTCAGCCTCAAGTTGCTCAGCCTCATTAGTTACAGTGGGATCATCAGTAAGCTCCCCTTCTTCTAAAATTACGGGACCCCTGCTGCGCAATCCACGAGGGCGAACAAGGGGGTTTCATCTTCCTCCTCCTCTTCCTCCCTCTGCCCCTCAACACTGGAAGGGACGGCCTCAGGCATTTAAGTTTCAGCCCCTGAGTCTTTCCTGGCCTTCTTCGGGGCAGGCTCAGCCTGAAGAGTAGCGCCATGAGTGCGTTTAGGCACCGCCCGTCGATGCCTTCTAGCAGGCTGCTCCCTAGGTGCTGCTACCCGCGGCTCTATCCCTATCTCCCCTCTGGCTTCTTTCTTAGCCGCCCGGTATTCATCGATACCTCGCATGCGCTTGTTGGACGCCAATTTCTCCTCACAGGACGCATTAATGCTCTTAATGCTTGAGCGCTCCATTGAGTAGCTAGGCATCTTGCTAGCCTGGGAGTACCAGGTGCAGAAACCAAGGCTTGCATAGCAGTTTGGCATCTTGTGAGGCAAGCTGAAAAGAGTCTTTGTCCCCCTAGCCACGCTGTAATACCAGACCCGAGCACCTTCAAATAAATTCCCACTGAAGGCGAGTTGGGCGTTAGGGTTGCCGATGTACAGTTGATCGTAACCGAACTGTCAGGAAAAACGATTCGGCATATAAGGCTCAATGGTTCATGAGTTCCCTTGTCGGAAGATCAGATACCCGGACCGAATATTGATCAACCACCAGAAGACTCCCGACGGTAACCTCATGAAGTCGTCCGGCCCTGCGAGTTCAGCAAATTTATCCCCATAAGATGCACCGGTAATATCGGGGAAACAGTGGTTGAGATGGTAATTCGAAACGTTCAGAATACATTTCTGAACGTAGAACATATAGTTGTTGGACCAGCTCGAGCTCTCCAGTAGCCGCACAAAAGGGACAAATCCCTCGGATCGAGACACTGGCGTCATCAGCGAGGGGCAGTGCATAACGTACCAAGCCATTAGGTACGTGTAGGGAAGCTCGATCCGGGGGTTGGGAGTCTTTACTCTCGGCCTCCCCTTCGAGTCAACCTCCGGTCTTCCTTCTGAGTCGATGATGGCCTCCACTTTACACAGGCTCTGAGTCAGGGCCTGCAGTCCACTTTGGATTCTGGCCATCATTGCTGGAAGGAGAGCGATGGACCTGCCATAGGCCAACAGGACCGCCGGATACACCACATCGGCAACAATTACTTCATGCGGCAGTGTCGGCACTACACAACGCTTCAACCACAACATGAGAAAGCCCGCCTGTAATGCCCGGTCAGAAATGGGGAACCGGGCTTGATGATGGAAACTTTCAAAAATCGTATCAGTTTAAAAGTGTCTTCATTCGACTCTGTAGTATAAGAACTCACAGAGGCATTAATCCTCTGGGCGATTTCTTCGTCGGAGCTGGGAGCTAGAGTGGTTACTGAGTGATCTTTCTCAGTTATACCATTAAACAGGTAGCTCGCCCAAGACATCTGCTTAACTCCCCTAGTCCTCCAGGAGGTTATTTGACCGCAGATGTGGAAGTGGAACAACACTTCCCAGTAGGTCTCATATATCTGAGGGCACTCTTTCCTCAAGAGATGAAGCTCCTCAGAAGTGGGAACATATTCTTCATAGGGGGCGTCTCCCATGACCAGCCCTGAAACTTCATATAGTTCATGCAAGGCGAGCCCCATCTCTCCGACCGAGGTGAAGAATGTCCCCGTCAAAGGATTGTAGTGCTCCAGGATCCCATAAAAATTGTGGGAACTTTGCGGGATACCATACTGCACAGCCCTGACCGCATGATGCAATCTCACTTGTTCCAACAGATCTCCGAGTTCAGCGAGGACAAAGCCCATCATCTTGCCCGACCAGACTTTGTCGAAGGAATGGACCCATCCGAGCGGGCGGAAGTCAACAGGAAAGTCACCCCTTACCTTCATGAATTGATTAATGAAGGTAGTACCGATTTGAGGGTTTCCCCTACTGGGTACTCAGACCTGAGTAATCCAGGAAACAAGCCAAAAACTTCCCTCCTGTGTCCGACAGGGTGTACCTTCCGGGCACCCAGTATGCCGAGAGAGACATTGGGGACAAGTCGGGCAAGCTCCCATTCCATTGCCCGAGGGACAGACATGTGCTGGAGATAGGATAAAGGATATATTCTCTCCATATTTGGAAGAAAGAATTTCCTACCCCCTATTTGGCGAAGCCACTTATAATCGCCGTCATGCAAGATGTGATCGTCCTCGCCGATGTTGTCCCAAAGAAGAAGACGGGTTTCTTTAACGAAATACGTGAATCCGTCTCAAAATTTGCGTCAGTCATGATTTCCCGGAAGGTCCTCATGTCGACCTTGGAGATCCTCTCCCTCCGCTCCTTCAACTTGTCAGTAGTCACAGGAGCAGTTTTCTGCAACACGAAGGTTAGATTGAGGTCAGCACCGCCTACGTGCCCGAAGTGGCACTTTTTGGAGAGAGGATTGGAGGAATATCTTACTGCAAAAGAAAATAATACTTGATCAGAAATCTGAAAGAAAATAATCAAGTATTTATAACTCAAATGCAAGAATGGATCCAGACGCGAAAATCATCAAAATCTGCGTCCAGATCCAAAGATCGCGAGGCTAGCATGGAGCCCGCGTTTTGAAAATCTAAGACTTATGAAAAATCTCTAAGTATTTAGACTCAGACGCAAGATTCATGAGGACCAGCGTTTGATTTCAAAAGACGCAAGAGTCATAAGAAATCTGCGTCTGAATCTTTCACACTTAGAAATATTCTAAGTGTTGAATCCAAAACGCAAGGCTCATTGGGGCGCCCTGTGTTGAACAAGAAGATGCAGATTTAAGCAGATAAAAGAAGCTGAGGTCATCAAACCTGCGCCCTGTTGATCGACTCAAAAATTGCGCCTGATGATTAAACATGGGCTTGAGCCCGTGTTGGCGGTTCATATTCAAAAGGATTTTAAGAGTTCAAAGAACTCTATAAACTCTTTTAATGGTGGAAATCAAGTCTGATGGGTTTTCTTTACCTAAAATAGGGGTTTCCTGCATGGAGGAACCGCCCCTCTGAGTCTCAGAGACGACCGCCTTTGAAGACGAAGCAGTATGCTTGGCCTTTGGTGCCATTGCGATCAAGGATCCGATGTTAGATGAAGGAAATGAGAACAAAGGAAGCTCCTTTCTCAAAACCCTAACAGATGCACACGAAGACGAAGGAGAGTCTAATGATGACTTTTGAAGGACTGTTACCTTTTATAGGCACGGTGATTCGCAAAGATACGCAGCGCTTGACTCGACGCTAATCACCGCCTGACGCGTGGACAGCGCATTAAATGCAGCATGAAGTTCATACGCTAAAAAGAAGATGTCCCCTCAATTCTGCAGGACACGTGGTAACATACTCATGGTACGGATTCGCATTCAACAGCCGCGTCTTCGTCCCAAGAGACGCGTCCCTCCGACAGACGCACCTTCTCAACTAGGCCAAAGTTGCGTCTGCTTCACAGAGCAAAAGCTGCGTCTTAATCCCAAAAGACGCGTCCTTCCGAAGATTGCATCCTTTCAACTAGGCCAAAGTCGCGTCACCTCATGGAGTAACGGTCGCATTGTCATCTCAAAGGAGGTACCCCTATAGAAGGCGCGTCTTTAAAGCAGTATCACCCCTGCGTCCACAGAACTGGCGTGTAGTCCTTACTTCTGCAATTCAGTTCAAAAGTATACTGGCACCAGTAGACGACTGCCCACACCTGGTTTAAAGTGCACCAACGACAAACTCAAAGCATCGGGGAGGTTTAGACTGTGTATCTAGACACTCAACATCATCAGTTTTTGGTGACTTCAAAGAGTTCCGCAGTACACTCACGAAGGCCATACTCCAAACAAGATCAAGCCTGGAGCTTTGTCAGTCCAATCATAAAAGTAGATTCAGCTAGAGTCCAAAGTATTTCGAAATCCGTCCCAGCTAACTGCGGAATATCAAAAACTTTGGAGGGGGTTCTGTAGGCTATCTAAAGATCATTAAAGACAAGTTGTCAAAGCAGAGTCCCAAACTCCAGACGCAGGGCTAATCATAACCATCACTGCAGCATCAAGGCGCGAGAGTCAAAATCCGCGTCTCAGCAGTACTGCAGCATCAAGGCGCGAGGGTCGAAACCCGCGTCTTAGCAGCACTTTAGCACCAAGGCGCGAGGGTCGAAACCCACGTCTTGATGCTGCAGAAACCAGCGCCTCAGCAGCACTGCAGCACCAAGATGTGAGGGTCAAAACCCGCGCCTCAGCCGCACTGCAGCACCAAGGCGCGTGGGTCGAAACCCGCGTCTCAGCAGCACTGCAGTACCAAGGCGCGTGGGTCGAAACCCGCGCCTCAGCCAGCACTGCAGCACCAAGGCGCGTGGGTCGAAACCCGCGTCTCAGCTAGCACTGCAGCACCAAGGCGCGTGGGTCGACACCCACGTCTCAGTTGTAACTGCCCTGGTTATGGGGTCAATCACGGCCCACATAACGGGAAAAGTTAACCCCATTATGGAGGAGTGTTTTTAGGGGGCACGTTCACCCCTGAAACCTCTATAAATAGCACTGAAAAAAGGAGATTGAGATCAGAGAATCCTGAGGAGAAGAACTTGACTTGAGAGCTTCCACAGAGAAGGAAAGAGAGTCTAATTCTTCAGCTAATTTGCTGCGTATAAGTTAATCTTTGCCTATAATCTCTTTGAGATTTTGGTCGACAGAGCTGTGTCACTCCATCTACCATCTGAAGAGAAGATCCCCAGAAGTTCTCGACGTTCACCCGGTTAACGGAAAATGAGATTCACTTTCCACCGCTACTTGAAGAACCCAGCATTAAACAAAGGGAGGATTCAAGACTCAATATCCTCCCTCCCTTGTAACTGGGGTGTAAGTCCGTTGTAATTTTTCAATTGATTCAAGGAAACTTTACGCGAATTTTTCTCCCGTCGAACAATTATATTCTGCTACATTGTTGGAATATGGCTCTGTTAATGAGAATACCTGAGGGATCATATAGTTCTGTGGGGAGACCAATACTACCCCCACTTCTACTACGACATTCCCTCACGGACCCGTTCTCGATGCACCGTAGAAGAAGAGTCACCATACCTGCCCTTTGAATGACGTCTGGGTCAGACAGACTTCAGCGATCTCGTCTGGGAGATCCTCATAAAGTTCGGTTGCTCTTGGATTTGAATGCTCAGCCAGAAAATCTGCCACCGCTTGTCCCTTTATGGCTTTTTACGGTAGAAAGCGCATCTCATATTGGGATAGCAGTATGACCCATTTTGCCAGTCGACCATTTAGCGACATGGCTTCGTCATAAGCAATCTCAAAGGGTTGACTTTTGATATAACATTTATAGTTTGGCCCATAAAGTAATGTCACATTTTCTGGACAGCAAACACCAACGCCAAACATTCCTTTTCAATTGGGTTATACCGATGTTTGACTCCGATCATGATTCTACTCAGATAGTAGATTGCCTGCTCATGTCCCTGATCATTATTCTGCGCTAGCAAAGCTCCTAAGAAATGATCCATCGCTCGAACGTATATCAGGAAAGATTTTCCTGAATCCGGAGCTGTAAGGACGGGTGGTTGCGTGAGTTGTCGTTTGATTTCCTCGAACGCTTGTTGGCAAGCATCATCCCAGATGAATGAAGCGCCCTTCTTCATTAATTTGGTGAAGGGTTGGCACTTCCGGAGAGATTTTAGATAAACCTCGGATGTATGCTAGTCGCCATTGTAATCCTCTAAGCTTCTTGAGATTCCTTGGATGTTGCATCTCCTGAATAGTGCGGACTTTTTTTGGGTCTAAGTGAATTCCTTTGGATGTCACCACAAATCCTAGGAATTTACTACTGGCTACCCCCAGGAAAGATTTGGTGGGGTTCATCTTCAACTGATGTGCCCGCATGATTTCAAAAACTGTCTTCAGATCTGCTATGTGGTCGCCCTTGGCGCGATTTTTCACTGTAATATCGTCAACGTAGCATTCCACTATTTTATGCACGTGTTCGTGAAAAATTACATTCATAGCTCTCTGATATTTGCCCCAGCATTTTTCAGTCCGAAGGGCATGACAGTATAGTAATATACCCCCAGTGGTGTCCTGAAAGAAGTATGCTTCTCATCATCAGGGTACATTTTGATTTGATTATATCCTAAGAATCCATCCATAAAGGACATTCGTTCAAACCCGCACGTATTATCAATCATGACATCCGTGATTGAGAGAGGGAATTCATCTTTGGGACAGGCTTGCGAAAATCGATGCAAATCTGGATCTTCCCTTTTTTTTTATAACGGGGACGATATTGGTTACCCAATCAGGGTGTTGCTCTTCCCTAATGAAGCTAGAGTCTATAAGCTTTTTCACTTCCGATTGGATTGCTTCCATTATTTCTGGACGAAACCGTCGCTGTTGCTGTTTGACTGGCTTCACGTCTGAATTAATGTTAAGGCGATGCATAACCACTCTAGGATCAAGCCCAGGCATGTCCTCGTAATTCCAAGCGCAAACATCTATATACTCTTGCACAAGAGATATTAGATCTTTTTTCTCAGAGGGTGATAGGCTTTCGCTTATAAAGATGGGCTTAGGATTGCCTCATCTCCCAGATTAATCTGGGTGACCTTATCTTCTGTGGGTGGTTCACATTGTTCAAAGCGAATATCCCAGAGAGTGTCTAGGTGTTTGATACAAGCATTTGTATCCAATTGGATCATTTCTTCATCTCCATCTTCGAGGTGGCTTGTTGAAACCATGTTTACTGAAAGTTCTTCGAAGAGGTTGTCAACACTAACGTCTGACTCCCACAATGACATGCCAGATGAGTAATTATGGTATAATGAATCTTCAGACTCAGAGGCTGACGGAATTGGAGTCGACACATAGCCTAAACCCTGCGAGTTCGATGGTAATAGTCAGGGGTCTTCCCTTTCGGAACGAAAGATCGAAGTAGTATTCTTCTTCCTTTGTCGAAGTTCAAATCAGGACCATTTGTTAGATCATACCCCCATCCTCTTCATCATTTTGAGTACATTTGGCTCATAATGAGAGAACTGAGGAGATTCGTTCTCGTTTTCTGAGTCTTCACGAGACATCAATTTGGACTGAATTCTTCCAAAAAGAATTGGTTTTTAGCCTTTGCTTCTTGTCGGGACTATGAATATTGATTCTTGCGCATCAACGACATCTTGTACGTTTTAAGGGATGACTTCATTAGTACCTGCAATGATGTCAGAGCATCTATTGCCGACCAGGGGTCTTCATCCACCTCGGTACTAGTGTCAATGGCACTGAAGCCGAAGCAAACACAGAAAAGTAAGCCAAATTCAACTCTTCATTAATATACCACTCGCCTATATCATCGGCGGTGTTATTAACATCGAGCTTATTAATGCTTGTTGCAAGTGGAATCAATTCCCACATACACTCTTCTTTTGCCTTTGGCTCAGTGTCAGCTCCATTACCAGAGTCTGGTTCCTTTGGCTGTGGATTCTCGTTCGTCTCCAGAGAGTCTTAGTACAAGAGGAAGTCTATGAAATAATTCTCTACTCCCTTGAACGGATGCCTTTTGGCAATCAACGTTCAGACTTTCCTACTTCCGTCAATGTACTTCATGACTTGATGGAGAGTAGAGGGGACGATGGAATTACGATGAATCCATAGTCAGTCGAGCAACAAATTGTATGAAGTGTCGGCGTCGATTACATAGCACGTCACTTCAGACTTAGGTCCCTGATCTGACATTTGAGCTTGATCTTCCCCATTGGGCGCGTACCATTGGCGTTGAAACCATAGATGGTAGTTTGGGTGACGCTCAATCGGTGGGTGGGGATCCCTAAGTGCGGCATGACTCGGCGAGGCTTGATGCTCAACACGGATCCTGAATCTACCTGAATGCGGCTCACTTCAGACGATCCAATATACCCTGTGAAGTACAAGGGCCGATCATGTTTCCCCTTAACCTACATGTCATCTGTCATGAAGATAATGCAGGGGGCATTTTGGAAGGCATGAAGGCGATCCTCTACATCTTTCTCCTGTGGTCCAGCCAGGATCTAGGCCATGAAGACCTCAGCATCAGTTAGGGCTTCCCTTAGAGCTTCTCTTGCTGACTTTGATAGTCTTAGGAGCTCGTAAAGGGTGATTCTGGCCGGGATATTGGCCAATTGAGCCAGGATGTCAAACTGGTAAGGTGTTTATGGATCCTTCCGCGTTGTCCTTTGAGAGAGCCTTAGCAAATTGAAGCTCTTTCTATTTCTCCACCAGTTGCTCGCAGAGGGCTTGGCTGACTCTGTAGTAGGTTTAGGAGGGCTTACCATCATCTCGTCGTACTTCTTTAAATACGACTGACCCAAACGAGTTGAAATCACCTAGAGGGGGTGAATAGGTGACTAGCTAATCTAATGATGAATTAATGTGAAATAAAAACTATTTATGTAAACTAAAAATTCTTATGCTAAACACACCAAGTATAACACAAGAGTGTAGCCAAATTCCCGATGAGGGGCTCTGGACTATCTCCTCAAGATTTCTCTAAATAAGAGATGAGGTGCCGCTATGAATCTCTTGGTTGGATACAAGTGTAAGCAAACAAACCGAAGCATATATCAATTTGAGCACAAGTATATATCAAGCATATAAAGATGAAAGCAATATAAGCAAGCAAGATATAAACACAAGTAAGAGACAGAGAAAGCAATCGCAAACACGGGAGATTTGTTCTCGGTGCTGCAATACCTACAATGAGTTCACACTAGAACTCCTTGGACTCACTAGTCCCTCTCTTGTTCCCGCAAGAACTACACACCGCAAGCAAACTAGCTTGCTGAGGCCGCACCTCTACACCGAGCTCTCACTAGAACTCGAATCAACGCGAACCGCAAGTCCGCCTCCTCAAATACAAAGTCGAACACTTTGGTGATCACAACACTTTGATCACCTAAAACAACTCTCACAACAACTCTCTTATAGGATGGATATAGCAATGGAAAGATCAATTATGTGTGAGAAAAACTGGGATTGATTTGTGGTGAAAAACTCAAGAAATCTCTTTTACAAAACACTCTTGATAAACTCTCCTTTTCATATGAAAATATTGGCTCTTAAACAAGTGGAGATAAACACTAAAAGATGTATGAAAAACTAGCTTGAAAACCCACTTCAAATCTTGTTGAAAACAGTCCAAGGGAAGCCCCTTTTATAGGCTCCCAAAATGTGACCGTTGGAGGCCAACTCAGCAGACTGGTCTGCTGTTGGTCGACCGCCCGGTCGACCAGCCAACGGTCAGATTTCTGACCTTTGTGCCAGCAGTCGACCGGTCAGTCGACCGTAAACTGGCAAATGACCCAGAAGTCGACCGCCTGGTCAACTGAGCCATTTCCAGAGAGCAGAGGCTCTCTGGCAGTCGACCGTGCAGTCGACAGGCCATTGGCTGTGCACGTTTGTGCACATCGGTCGACCGCCCGGTCGACCGGAAGAAGGCGTCCAACTATATTAGGGATTAAAAACTTGTCTTTTTACCTTCAATAAAATCCCATAAATTCTCTAAAAATCTAGTAATATACTTTGATATACAAACATGTTTGATTGAAAATCAAAACATATTTCAAACATTTTAAACTATTTTTGTAATATAGAAGTTTTGCCTTAAACAAAAATCTGTAATTTTCCAAATCGATTTTTCCAAATTGAAAACCGATTTTTCCAAAACTCCTTCAAATACAAAAACAAGACATTTTAAACACTTTTGAAGCTTAGTATGTATGGATAGGATCCACTACACATATATGATGAAATATCTATGTTTTTGATATCAAGCTCTAAAAAAGTTTTGATAAAACACGTGTATATTTTGAATCTTTAAAATCAAACCGGTATTTTCCAAAACGAAAACTCTTTAATGAAAACATAAATAAACCTTGTGTGTGAGTGTATATGAAACTTGATCAATCCACCAACTAATCTATCCTTTACATTTTATCTAAAAATAAAATCTTGACACTTACAAAACATAACACAAGTCTTCTGAAAATCTTCACTTGAAAATCTTTTTCTCCTTCTTGACTTGGTCCAAAACTTAATCCAATGAGCTAGACTTCTCTTGAGTACTTGATACAATTCTGATGCGTGAACTCTTGAATCAACACATGCTAGCTCCAAAACTTGATTTCAAATTCTTTGTTGAAGCTAAACACCAACTAAGATTTTTATCAAATATCTGATACTAATTAAACGCAAGATCATTAGTGCTATAACTACATGAGTTAATCATCATCAAAACTAGAGTGATGGGCTTTTGGGCCAATAATCTTCCCCTTTTTGATGATGACAAAACTCATAGAGTTATATATGCATGGATTAAAGTTAAGCTTCATAGAAGCTTCCTCTTAACTCATGCATAACAATAAACAAATAGATATTCAATGAAGTGCATAAAACTAAACAATTATATATATATAACAAGGTGAGAGAAACATGCATAAACTAAAACTTCTCCAAAAACCTTCTCCCCCCTTTTGTGTAAACTTTCAAAATCCTTCTCCCCATTTTGTAAAAACATAAAATGCATAAACTCAATATATGCATATAAACTAAAATCATTTTCCCCTTTTTGTTAATCATCAACAAAAGGGTGAAACACAAATCAACAATAAAGATATATATGCAATATACATTCATGAAGAGGAAGACGTTAAGTTAGCTCCCCTGCATACATACATTACATGAAGAAGGGATGACAAAATCCTAACTCACATAAAGCATAATATACAATGCATAAGTGGAGATGTTAAGTTCCCTCTACACACATGTACCACATAAAGAAGAGATGTCAAGCTCCTCAATACAAGATACACTCAACATGAATCTATATATAGAAGAGATGTTAAGCTCCCCTTGCATATAGGCAATAGATATCAAAACATTTTAAAAAAAGACAAATTTTGAATTTTGCTTAAATCAACAAATCATTTTGAGATATCACAAGATTTTTGATACCATTTGAAATTGAAAATTTGTGATACCAATTGAAATTGAAACATTTGTAAATTTTGATACCAATGAAAGAAAATATTTTATATTTTGATACCAACTGAAATATATGGTAAAGTTTGATACTAAATAAAGGTAAAACATTTTTGATACCAATGAAATCGAAACCCAATTGGAAATCGAAATATATTGATACCAATTTAAGTATATTGTAAATTTTGATATCAATTAAAATACCAATTGAAATCATCTAGAGGGGGGTGAATAGGTGACTAGCTAATCTAATGATGAATTAATGCGGAATAAAAACTATTTATGTAAACTAAAAATTCTTACGCTAAACACACCAAGTATAACACAAGAGTGTAGCCGAATTCCCGGTGAGGGGCTCTGGACTATCTCCTCAAGATTCCTCTAGATAAGAGTTAAGGTGCCGCTATGGCTCTCTTGGTTGAATACAAGTGTAAGCAAACAAACCCAAGCATATATCAATTTGAGCACAAGTATATATCAAGCATATAAAGATGAAAGCAATATATGCAAGTAAGATATAAACACAAGTGAGAGATAGTGAGAGCAATCACAAACACAGGAGATTTGTTTCGAGGCTTGAGCACCCTTGATTTACGTTCCCGCCTTCAACAATATGAAGGATTTCTACTACAATCGATCCCACCGGATCACTCGGTGCCGCAATACATACAACGAGTTCACACTAGAACTCCTTGGACTCACTAGTCCCTCTCTTGTTCCCGCAAGAACTACACACCGAAAGCACACTAGCTTGCCAAGGCCGCACCTCCACACTGAGCTCTCACTAGAATTCGAAACAACGTGAACCCGCAAGTCCGCCTCCTCAAATACAAAGTCGAACACTTTGGTGATCACAACACTTTGATCACCTAAAACAATTCTCACAACAACTCTCCTATAGGATGGATATAGCAATGAAAAGCTCAAGTATGTGTGAGAAAAACTAGGATTGATTTGTGGTGAAAAACTCAAGAAATCTCTTTTACAAAACACTCTTGATAAACTCTCCTTTTGATATGAAAATATTGGCTCTTAAACAAGTGGAGTAAACACCAAAAGATGTATGAAAAACTAGCATGAAAACCCACCTCAAATCTTGTTGAAAACAGTCCAAGGGAAGCCCCCTTTATAGGCTCCCAAAATGTGACCGTTGGAGGCCAACTCAGTAGACCGGTCTGCTGTCAGTCGACCGCCCGATCGACCGGCCAACGGTTAAATTTCTGATCGTTGTGCCAGCGGTCGACTGGTCAGTCGACCGTAAACTGGCAAATGACCCAGCGGTCAACCGCCCGGTCGACCGGGCCATTTCCAGAGAGCAGAGGCTTTTTGGCAGTCGACCGTGCAATCGACAGGCCCTGGCTGTGCACGTTTGTGGCTCGGTCGACCGGTCGGTCGACCGGAAGAAGGCCAGTCAACTATTTTAGGGATTAAAAACTTGTCTTTTTACCTTCAATAAAATCCCATAAATTCTCTAAAAATCTACAAAAATAAGTTCAATAATATACTTTGATATACAAACATGTTTGATTAAAAATCAAAACATATTTCAAACATGTTGAACTATTTTTGTAATATAGAAGCTTTGCCTTAAATAAAAATCTGTATTTTTTCAAAATGATTTTTCCAGATTGAAAACCGATTTTTCCAAAACTCCTCCAAATACAAAAACAAGATATTTAAACACTTTTGAAGCTTAGTACGTATGGATATGATCCACTACACATATATAGTGAAATATCTATATTTTTGATATTAAGCTCTAAAATAAGTTTTGATAAAACACATATATATTTTGAATCTTTAAAAACCAAACCGGTATTTTCCAAAACGAAAACTCTTTAATGAAAATACAAATAAATCTTGTGTGTGAGTGTATATGAAACTTGAGCAATCCACCAACTAATCTATCCTTTACATTTTATCTAAAAACAAAATCTTGACACTTATAAACATGACACAAGTCTTTAGAAAATCTTCACTTGAAAATCTTCTTCTCCTTCTTGACTTGGTCCAAGCCTTGATCCAATGAGCTAGACTCCTCTTGAGTACTTGATACAATCTTGATGCACGAGCTCTTGAATCAATACGTGTTAGCTACAAAACTTGACTTTAAATCCTTTGTTGAAGCTAAACACCAACTAAGATCTTTATTAAATATCTGATACTAATTAAAATAAGATCATTAATACTATAACTACATGAGTTAATCATCAAAACTAGAGTGATGGGCTTTTGGGCCAACACGAGTTCTCCCAAGAGCGATTTATTGAGCTCTGCGGTAAGGGCGATTGTTTCCTCTTCCGAATCGGTTAGTGAGGGAACATCGATTTCTACTTTCCGAGAAGAAGCGCACACCACATTGCATGGTGAAGCTTTCACCTTGCCTTTGGACTTTCTGTTGGTAACAGTAGTTCACTATTGGCCATCCACAAGGTCATGATGAACCCACATAATTTCTCCCTAAGGTGTAGGGATAGGTACAAGACCTTTTTCTTGCTGATAATGTGGGTCCGTATTTCATTCTTAGTTCTTCTTTCGGGATGGGAATTACTCCGGACGGTGCTGGAGGCTGTTTTTCAAACTGAAGAAATGATATCATATTAGTCGTCACTTTCTTCTTCTCTGGACGGAACTTTAGCACTTCTGTATCAATCAGAGCTTGAAGAATATCTTTGAAGACATAACAACTCTTGGTGGGGTACCCTAGCATCCTATGATACAAGCAGTAGTTAGGATTGTCGGACTTGCTGACTTCTTCAGGACGTCTAGCTTCAAGAAGTTTCAATCTGTTGCTCTTATTGATTAACTTGAACAACAAATCGGCATGCTCATCTTTGAAGGAATACTGTTTGTTGGCACATGGCTGACTTGAAGAACCACCACCTCTAGCTGGCTGAGATTTGACTGGAAATTTTGTCTCTATCGCCAATGTATCTTTTCTTTTTAATTGAAAAGATGTTTCTGGCATGCGCCTTGTCAACTTTTCGGGTCTGAGTTTGTTTTCTTCCGCCCTAACCCTGGCGACAATTTCTTCAGCTTGTTCATTTTGCTGGACCAACTGCTTTCAGGTGCGGTTTTCAGCAACTCCTATTTAGGCTAGGAGTGAAGTTTGTAGATTGTGGTGGCATGTTTCTTCCATGGTGGCCTGGGTCATTCCACTAGGATATCGGAGCGCCATATTTCAAAATCTCTTTACAAATATTTTGACTGACTCTCCCTTTCGCTGCTTCGTGGCTAGGAGAGTAGGCATTGTAATCTTTGAGTCATCTTCAAAGAAGCATATCAGGAAGAGCTTCTCCAAATCACCCCAATTTTTAATGGAGCCTTCTGGAGTTTTATGAACCATTCAAAGGCAAGCCCTTTTAGAGTGCCGATGAACAAACGTGTCAAGATGGCATCATTATCTACCACATTTCCTATCTGAGACTTGAAGTAGTAGATGTGCTGGTTCGGTGACCCTTTGCTGTTGAAATCCTATAGGTTCTGAGACTTGAACTTAGGAGGCTATGGAACAATGTCCCACTCGGCCGGATATGGTCAGACCACTCCTGCTTCTTGGAGGCCTTCCGGTTGGTAAGGGCTTCCAGACGCTGCTCCAATCGAATCATTCTTTTAGAATGAATATTCCCATTCTCCAGGCTGCCTTCCTCCTTAGATGAGGATTTAGACGACTCAGAATTAAATTGCTCCTTCTCCTCGATATGTACAGAAGATGAGCTTTCTCCTTCTTTCCGTTTGCCTTTAGAATTCTTAGAACCTCTTGTCTTCAAGCAATTGTGCGAGCATCTGCTTGAGGGTATCGATAGATTCTTGTTGAGCGCGAATCATATCGAATTGTTCCCTCTGAACCTGGGCTTGCTATTCAAAGTGCCTGGCCGTCTCGTCGGGAGTATTTGCCATGTACGCAAAGGCTTTCTTCTCTATGGAAGAGTTTGAGGCTTGCGATTCTGCAACGGCGGAGTGTGATTCACTTACTTCAATGCCTCGAGCTAGGGTACTATAGTTGATCGATTGGGGTGATCATAGTGCGAGTATGCCAATACACTCCTTCTGGTTCCATGTCAGACTCATCAGAGTTGACTTCTGGTTGTTTTTTCCTACTTCTGCTCGTCATGTTTGCAGTGACTTCTGGGTACTCCATGTCAGAGAAGGCTCTCCTTCCGTGGAGCGATACCTCTTGGCTGATCGGGAGGTCGAGATCAATCGTCTGAATACCGACTGTTTGCTTGTATGTGAGCTGCAGCTGCATTCAGAGAGCATTGCCGTGATGAGCCGTTCACAGCAATAAGATAGAGTGATCTGCACTCCTTTTTTTTATCAAATAATCTCTTAGATCTGTGGGAGGGGAATAAAAGAGATTGGCCTCAGGTTGTCAAGAGCTTTTCAGCTTCTGAGAGTCACCCTTACGTCGAGAATCTGAGATGCAGGTTTCAAAAATGCAGAGCTCGCATTGTGCAGAACAGGCGTAGCTCTCGTATTTTGACTTCGAAACGTGGGTCTCGTGCCTCTGCTGAGTAGAGACACAGACCTCACATTTCTGATTGTCGGGTTTGGTTAGCGTCGGTTGAGACACGCGGGTTTTCTCAATTCCACGTCTGGTTATAGAGATACAGGTCTCGTGTCTCTGAGAAGGAGCATAACCCTTGCGTTGCTGAACGTTACGCTTGGGAAGTGAAGTCTCAGAAACGCAAGCCTTTTGGCCTTCACGTTTTGGTCTCCATACACGGACTTCGTGCGTCTGACGCAACTCAGAAGAGATACGGGCTTAAGCCTCGCGTTCTGTATCTGCTGGACAGATGATTGTTCCAGCTTCTTGCGCTAGTAATTGACGTGCACGTCGTCTCTATCGACGTTTAGCGTTCCGGTTACGTCGTATGGGTTGCTGGAACCCCCAGTAACCTGGAACTGAGGAAGATTATGGGCATGAACGGGCTAAATATCAGCAATGTGAACCTCGAGGGTCTCATGGGAGGCGTTGACACGGATGTCACATGTGATGTGGTTAGCTATGGCACTCTTCTTGTCAGTCGCATCTGAAGGGATCTCAGAGCAGGCTTAAGAGTGGGTCCCCGAGGAGACCTTACGGTACTGCCGCATCCTAGGGCTCTTGGAGCTGAAAAGAGAAACTCTTCATACTTTGCCTGGTCGAACTCGACGATAAGTGATTCGACCAATTTTCCCATATAGGTGACGTCACCTTGCGCCACAACTTGCTCATCGGTAGAGAAAGTGGTCCCCAGCGGAGTCGCCATCTCTTGTTTGGTGGGAAAAATTAAAGATCGAGGTGTAATTTGATCGTAAAGAAAATTTTAACGGATCAATAATCCTTTTACAAGAGAGGGAAGATATTCAAGCTCAAATCTCCCCTTTGTTTAATGTCGGGTTCTTGACATGGCGATAGAAAGTGAATCTTATTTTCTGTTGATCGGGTGAACGTCAGGACCTCTTGGAATCTTCTCTTTGGATGGTGGACGAAGTAACACAACTTCTATCCAACAAGAATCCTAAAGAAACTGCAGGCAAAAATAAACTTATACATAGCAAGTTGTTAGAAGAGTTAAACTCTCTCTTTCTTTTAGCTGGAGATCTTGGTCCTTCTACGGCTTACAATTGAAGTTCTTATGACCAAAGAAATTTTTCTACGACCCTCTTCCATAGAAAACTGGGCTATTTATAGATGTTTCAGGGGGTAAAAGTGTCCCTAAAAATATTCTATAATAGGGGTTAACTTTCTCATTACGTGGGCAGTAATTGACCCAGTAATGAGGGCAGTTATAACTGAGACGCAGTGTTCCTCTGTAGTTGAAACGCGGGCTTCAAGCCTCGCGTTTAGCCATTGAGGTAACGCTTGAACTTTGCATTTGGTTAAAATGTGAGCTTCAAGTTCTGCGTCAAGCTTCGTGTGAGACGCGGGTTTTAGGCTCTGCGTCTTGGTCATTGTGGGAAAGTAGAGACGTCAATCCTCGCGTCTTGGTACTGTAGTGATGCTACTGCAGTAATGCTGAGACGTGAATTTTGACCCTCGCGTCTTGGTGCTGCGGTAGTGGCTATAATTAGCCCTGTGTCTGGATTTTGGACTCTACTTTCTAATTACTTATTCTCAGTGATTTTGGATAGTCTATGCTAACCTAATCCTATATTCATAAGCTACTTTTTTTACCCCCATTCGCTTATAAAAGAGTGGGAGCCCTTACTCATTTGACACCACATCCGGGCGCCGATGTGGCGCGTCATTTCTGGACGATGACCTAGCAACCCTTGCCTACTTTTCACTACACTCGAGCTCTGATGTAGTGCGTCGCTCAGTAGGGGACGCCCCAATGAAATTTAGTTCTTGATTCATGTTTATAGTATGTGACAATATTTTACGCTGGCTATCATAGGCCTACCTAACCCTCCTCCTTTATTCTGGCTTGGGACAGGTAGTGAATGGGGCACTGACGGAGTTATGAATAGTACTAGTATTATCACAAAATATTTTAATATGGTCATAATGCAAATCATTATCAAGGAGAGTATATATCATCTAAATGACTTGTGTACCACAAGCCCCGACCGCAACATACCCCGCCTAGGCGGTTGAGAGGGCTACGAAATTTTATTTCTTGAAAGACCACGAAACAAAACAATTTCCTAGAAATTGACAAGTACCACTAGTGTTCTTCCTATTCACTCTACAATCGACATAGTCGGCATCCGAAAAACTCATTATGAAAAATTGTCCGATTTTCGGATACCACAGGCCTATTCCAATAGTGCCCTTAAGATATCTAATAATGCGTTTTACCGCAATTAAGTGAGACTCTTTAGGGCAAGATTGAAATCTAGCACATAAACACACACTAAATATAATACCCGGCCTACTAGCCGTTAAATAAAGCAAACTATCAATCATGCTTCTATAATGTTTAATGTTTACATTTATACCTTGTTCATCCTTGTCAAGCTTTGTAGTAGTGGCCATAGGAGTCTTACTTAGCTTTGCATCTTCAAGCCCAAATATCTTGAAGAGTTCTCTTGTGTACTTGGCTTTATTGATGAAAATCCTATCACTCCTTTACTTGATTTGGAGTCCAAGGAAGTAGTTTAGCTTTCCCATCATAGACATCTCAAACTCGTTCTTCATGCGTGATTCAAATTCTTCACAAAGCTTTTCATTAGTGGATTCAAAAATAATATGATCAATATAAATTTTAACAATTAGGATATCACTATCTACATGCTCTGTAAACAAAGTGGTGTCAACTTTATCTTTAACAAAATTATTTGAAATTAGAAAAGTTGAAAGCCTTTCATACCAAGCTCTTGGAGCTTGTTTAAAATCATATAAATTTTATCAAGTTTGAAAACAAAGTCCGGATGTGTAGGATCAACAAACCCAAGGGGTTGTTTAACATACACTTCCTTATCTATAAAACCATTTAAACGCGCTTTTGATCTCCATTTGAAAAAGTTTGAAATCTTTAAAAGAAGCAAAGGAAAGTGTCATCTGTATGGGTTCAAACCGTGCTGCAGGCGCAAAGGTTTTCTCAAAATTGATACCTTCGATTTGGGTGTAACTTTGGGCCACTAACCTAGTTTTATTTCTAATAATATTACCTGACTCATCCAACTTATTCCTAAAAATCCATTTAGTACCAATGGTTGGTCTATTATAGGGTCTAGGAGTAAGATGCCAAACTTAGTTGCGCTCAAATTGATTGAGCTCTTCTTGCGCAAGCAACCAATATGAATCTGCCTTGGCTTAAGGATGTTTTTGGGCTCAGTATATGAAATAAAAGTAAAATGACCACATAAATCATGAAGTTTGGATCAAGGAGTTAACCCTTTGGATGCATCTCCCATGATGAAGTCCTTGGGATGATTTAAAGCAAATCTCCAATCCTTTGAAAGTGGCTGTGTTGGCTCCACTTCAACCTCCTCAACTTTATCTTATTCATCAATCTTTGATTTTTCTTCTTCTATACATGAGTCCTTCAAGGTTATCCTCTCCATGTCTTCACCTAAGGAATCAATCTCTACAACATTCTTTACAAGAGCATTAAATTTCTTAAACTTAACATGTATAGATTCTTCAACAGTCAAGGTAGATTTATTGAAGACTCTATAGGCCTTACTAGTATTTGAATACCTAACAAATATGGCTTCATAAGATTTGGCATCAAATTTTCCTAAATTATCTTTAGTGTTTAAAACAAAGCATTTACAACCAATAACTTTAAAATAAGACACATTAGGTTTTCTTAAATAGTAAATCTTAAATGAAGTTTTAGAAGTATTTTTACAAAAATAAATTCTATTTGAGATGTAACATGATGTGTTTACGGCCTCAGCCCATAAATATTAAGAGAGTTTGTATTCATTGCCCTAGTCATTTCTTGAAGAGTACGATTCTTCCTTTCAACAACTCTATTTTGTTGTGGAGTTCTAGGACATGATAGTTCATATTTAAGTCTATTTTCTTCACAATAAGTGATAAAGGAATGATTAATGAATACACCACCTCTATCACTTCTTATGCATTAAATCGGAAAATTCTTTTTTTCTTTTCAACTCTTTTTCTAAATGCTTGAAAATACGAAAAAGCTTAATCTTTGTGTTCTAAAAAGAAAACCCATGTAAAATGAGAAAAATCATCAATTAAAACAAAAACAAAATGATTTCCACTTAGACTTTTGGTTTTAATTGGACCAAACAAATCCATGTGAATTAATTCCAAGGGTCTTGATGTCATGATATCCTTGATAGTTTGGAAAGAGGACTTGTTTGTTTTTCAAGTTGACGCGCATCACAAATGTGATCTTTTTCAAATTTCAACCAAATAATACCTTTTACCACTTCCTTATTGTTAATTTTAAATAGATAGTCAAATGAAATATGGCCTAGTCTTCTATGCCATAACTAAGAATCTTCATTGAAAGCATTTAAACATGTAGCATTGTATTGTAAATTTGACATGTCAATCATGTAAACATTATTTTCACAAAAATTGAAAAGAACACATTCATTAGATTTTCTATCTAAAATATTGCAAGACAAATCATCAAAAACTACTTAAAAAACTCGATCACAAAGTTGACTAATACTCAAGAGGTTATACTTGAGACCATCAACTAAAACAACATTTTCAATTACAGGAGATGAGCCAATTTTAATGTTACCTATACAATAATTTTTCTTATGGAATCATCTCCAAAGGTGATGGTGCCATCTTCATGGTATCTTGATAGGATTGCAAAATTATTGATATCCTAAGTCATATGCCGTAAGCAACCGCTATCAAGATACCACCGTTTCTAATGTCTTGGAGCCTTGTGTGTACCTACATCAAGTAACGAATTGGTTGATTTTGGTACCCAAATTTTCTTCGGTCTTATAATATTAGCATTTCGAACCTAAATGCGATCATTAGAACAATTTATTCTATCAAAGAAAAATTTGGCTAAGTGACCCTTTCGGCAACAATAAGTGCATAAATAATCTCTACCATATATAAAAGCATGATGAGAGAGTGCGGTACAAGCATGCATGGTGTGTGTAGATTGTCTAATATGATGTGTATGTACATGTTGTGATTTAGGAGTATAGGTATGTGTAATATGATGAGCATGTGTAGTATGAATATGTTTCTTTGGAGTATATTTCTCAGGAAGCGTGCCTCTAAGTTGCTTTATCAAACTCACATTTATTTAACACATCTCCTAATGAGCTAATTTGGTCTTTCAAGATAGAAATCTTATTTTTATCAATTAATGAAAATTTTCCTTTACATAAAATTTTATATGCATCAAAATCTATTTGTGTGGATATGAGTGTGGAAGATAAATCATCTTTTCTTTAGAAAGTGTGATAATTTTATTTTGAAGAGTTTCATTTTTCTTTTTCATTTTTAAATAATTCTTTTTAAGAAAATCATAATTGTTAGACAACTATTCAAAAGCCTCACCCAATTCATCTATTGTTAAATCACAATCATCAAATGAGGGTTCGAAAGTTATCTTAGGTGTGTTATCATTAGCCATGAAACACACGTGTGCCGAATCTATTTCTTCATCAGTTTCACTCTTCAAGTCCCAAGTAGATTTGAGATCCTTCTTTTTGTAGGGCTTCTTAGAGGTTGAAGGTTTGCTTTTGGTCTCTTGACAATCCGCAACCATGTGGCCCGATTTTTGACAATTGAAGCATATGAATTTCCTATCTTCTTTCCCTTGCCATCTTCTTCTATTATTGAACTTGGTCTTGTTGTACATCCTCCTTACATTTGTAACTAAGAGGGAGAATTCTTCATCATCTTCTTCTTCATCATCATCGTCGGAGATGGTGGGAGTGAATTTAAAAGCAATTATCTTCTTCTTTTGTGGTGTCATCTCTTCCCTTGCCTTCCTCTCCATTTCATGGGTCTTAAGGTCTCCTATAAGACCGATGAGCTCCATCTCTTCTTTATCGTTTATCTCTTTCAATGTAGTAGCCTTGACTTCTAATAAGGGTGAAAGTGCACGAATGATCTTCCTTACTTTTTAATCATTGTCAACGACATCACCTAAAGAGACAAGACCATTAGTTATTTTAGTAAATCTTGTTACCATATCATCAATGGTGTCATAATCATGCATAGTAAAATTTCATATTGGGAATGCAAGAGATCAATTTTTGCTCTCCTGACTTTTGATCTTCCCTTATGTGTGACTACTAGGTGTGTCCAAATCTCTAGGCGGATCTGCAATGGATGACCCTAGCAATATCGTCATCATTCAAAGCTTGAAGTAAGGAATAGTGTGTTTTAGCATTTGCATCAAACTTTTTAGTGGCAACGTCGGACCAAGTGTCATCATTACCAATGGGCACGCTAAAGGGTTTAGTCACCGCTTTTATAATCCGGCTTCCTAAGGATTGTAAAAATACGATCATCTTAACCTTCCATATAGGAAAGTTAAGGTCATCAAACTTGGGAGGGGTCTTAATACCTTCGGTCATATTTACTAAGTGGATGAAAATAAACTTGTGAATGAAAAGATTGGCAAATAGGATCTCTTTAAGGTGGTTGAAACAAAATCTAGAGACCAAGGCTCTGATACAAATTGAAATACACCTAGAGGGTGTAAATAGGTGTTTTGCTAATCAAATGCTACTTTAAAACTACTTATGATGAATTATGCAAATGGTCACTTAAAACAAGAATTGAAGCTGAATTCCTCGTGAATGGCTCTAGAACTTCTCTTCTTTGATTCTTCTAGATAATGAGTTGAGGTGCTCAACTGCTCCTTATTAAGATGAGTATTGACCGATAGTGAAAGTGGTGGATGAAATGCAAGTAATGATATTAACAAGATGAACAATCACACAAATATGAAAAGTAAAAAGTAATAGAGAGCAAGACACAAGCAATCGCAAACATAAAGGAATTGTTCTAAGGTTCGAGCCACCGTTCTACGTCCCCGCCTTCACCACTGTGAAGGATTTCACTCTCCTCTAAGAGATCTTTCACAAAGGGACCTTACATAAAAGAATTACAATTTGGTCTACACAAGACCGGAGTACATAACTCCACCACTAAGCCCTCTACACAAGAGGTAGCACAAAGCCAATTGAGGTTACAAAGTTTTTGGTGATCCAATAAGATCACAAATACTCTCTCTTGTAACTTCCTATAGAGTAGAATATAAAGTGTAGCTCAAGAAGTTAAGTGAGAGAAGAAATTTAGTTAGAAAGAATTGAAGAGCTTTAAAACAACTGAAAATAGCTTTGGAAAGAAAGAACTTGAAGATTGGAAGCTAGAAAAATTTCTCTTTTGAAAACTTGTAAACTTGTGTTATTTTTGATATACCAAAACCAAAACCAATGACCATATACATAGGCAATGAATAAATATCATTTGTTAATCATGCCAGGTTATTTGGGGTGTGTTTAGACATTTGAAAACCAAAAATGCCCGTTAGAAAACAAAACAATTCAAAGACTAACTGTTATAGACAACTGGTAGGTTGTCGTTCGACCAGCAGCTCATCCAGAAAAAATTCGTTAGCTCTGGTCGACCGCCCTTTAGTTCTAAAAGGAAAAACAAATGGTCGGTCGACCGGGTCCTTAACCGAGAGTTAGGGTCTCTCCGTCGATCGACCAATCGGTCGACCGCAAGGGTTAATGGTCGACCGGTCGGTCGACAAGCAACGTGCACAAATATGCATGCCCTTTGGCCACAGGCCCGATCAATCGGATGGTCGATCGTTTTGGCCTGAAATGGGCACCGGTCGACCAACTGGGCCTGAAATAGTTTTTTGGATAGTTTTTGAGTTTCAAACATTTTTCAATGTATTTTGTATTGGTTTATAGGTAATGTAGCAATGTATAGGTGATGATATACATGTTTTAAACTTGTTATAAAATTTTGAAAAAATTATGAGACATGTATCAAAACCAAACATGCAAAATTACAATACTATCAAAACTTGTATTTTTCAAAATTATGTATTTTTGTGTGTGTAACTTCTTGAGCATTACAACTATATTTTATACTTTTACAAACTAATATCTTATAAGGCTCTATATGACTACAAGATCTTCAACCGAGCTTCTCCATTAGCAACGTCGAGTGCTTTGAGCTTTAGTCCCATGTTTGAATCTTCTTGAGTCTCAATACCTTCTTTTAGAGGAAAAAACTCTTTGAATCTTTAGAACCTTGAAATATACTTAAACACTTGAACTTGATTAGTACTAAATTGCCACATATGTTTTTTTATCATCAAAATTATAAAACCGGGTGATCGTAACCTTGGGCCAACAAATGCATTTTCTTTCATGATTTCAAGTAAATGTAGCATAAATAAACCCTTACTACAGTACCTTTTACTAAGAAATTGTTCATTCCTAATTATTACAATTTTATCAGATTCAAAGCAGACCTTAAGTTCTACTTTTTCAAGAAGAAAATAGAAATGAGGTTCCAATGAATCTCTAGAACATGAAGCACATCTGTAAGAGAAAAGATCTTCCAAAAAGTGAGCTTGAGAAACACTTTTTCCTTACCCACAACAGGTGAGGGCCTCGAATCGCCCATGAATACTTGTTCACCATCATCAACAGAGGAGTAAGAAGAGAAAGCTCCTCTGTCAGCACATCTATGTCGGGTTGCCCCGAAATCAATCATACAGTTCTTATTATATGCAACCATATTAACTTTAGAGATTACCGCAGCAATAATGTCACTCTCAACTAAGCTAGCTTGTAGTTTGGATGGAGCCTTTATAGTCTTCTAGAACACACTTTACTAAGTAGTGTCCAGGTTTGTCACACACAAAACAATTTTCTTTCTTCTTGAAAATAGACTTAGGGTTTCTTTTCATCTTAGGGTTCTGATTTGATTTGAAGTTTAACTTATGAAAATGTTTCTTTAGTTTAGAAGGCTTGTTTTCAATTAGATTTGCCTTGGAAGTAAGCTCCTTGGCTCTTTCTATTTTCTCTCTTTCTTTATTTTTCTCTTCAATTCTAATATGAATTATTACATCTTCAGGGTTCATTTATTTTCTTTTATGCTTCAGTTCTTTCTTGCAATCTTTTAATGAGTTGGGTAGTTTTTCAATTAAGGCTCCAGCAACAAACACTTCGGGTAGGGTGATGTTTTCATTTTTAAGATCATCAATTAGAACATGGTATTCATGAATTTGAGAGAAAATATCTTTTTCATCAGATATGACAAAATTCAGAAAATTTTCAATAGCAAATTTTTGAGTAATAGCATCTTTAGGAATAAATTTCTTATTAAGACTTTCCCAAATTTCAGTTGCAATTTTATAAGGACAATAAACTGTTAGCCCAAAGCCCTTCATTTTAGTTTTGATGATGACTAACTTATGAAATTAAGTTATTAATGATCTTGGTTTATATAGTTTCAGTTATTGATCAAGATCTTAGTAGGTGTTTAGCTTCAACAAAGGATTCAAAGTCGAGTTTTGAAGCTATCACATGTTAATTCAAGAGCTCGCGCGTCAAGATCGCATCTAGTACTCAAGAGGACTCAAGCTCTTTGGATCGAGTCGTCTTGGGGAAGAAGATCCACAAGAAGGCTTCGGTTTAGGTTTATTTATTCTTATTTAGATCTTATGTAAGGATAGCTTAGCTTTGATATGCTCAAGTATATATACATACAAAAGTTCAAAAGCTTTGGTTTCGTTTTAACCGTTTGTGTTCATGAATAAAGTTCATCAAAATAAGTTTACTTGATTTAATGTATTTTGGATTTCATCCATATACATCTATGCTTCATATGTTCAGAAAAATCTATTTTGATATATCTAGTTCATGCGTTTCAAGTTTTATTTTTATCAAGACTTAGTTTGAGATGTATTGTCAAGAACAAAGATATATCATTTATATATGTATTGGATTATATCCAGACACGCTATGCTTCAAAAGTGGTTTAATATGTTGTTGTTGTTGTATCTATACAAGTTTAAGAAAAAATTGGATCTCCATTTCAAAGTTTTGTTTTTAAAAAAAACGGGTTTTTCTTTAGACTTAATTCTTTACCTCAAAAATATTTCAAATTGTTTGTAGTATGTGTTAAATTTTGATCACACATATTTGTACTTAAAATATTTACATGAACTTATTTTTATGAAATTTATGGAGTTTTATTGGAATTTATAGGTGTTTCAAAAATCAAAATATTTAACCTTATAAATCATGTTCTAGGGCAACTGGTGGTCCACCGACCGGTCGACCGGACCAGAACTCGGTCGACCAGTTGGTCAACCGATGTGCACAAGACGTGCACATAGACCTTGCCCATATGGCCGGTCGACTGACTGTAAGAGACTTATTCTCTGTTTGGCTCGGTCGACCGGGCGGTCGACCGACTTGACATTTTGCCTTGGGACGGTCGACCAGACAGTCGACCGAGAGCTCAAACGGTCATATTTCTTACCGTTGGCCAGTCGATCGGGCGGTCGACTGACAGGTCATCTGGGCAGTTTTTGACCCCAACGGTTATATTTTTCTAAGCCCTACATATATGGGTTTTGGGGGCTGTTTCATACAAGATTCAAGAGCAAAAAGTCTCTACTTCTCTGGTGTTTTTAGCACATTTTCAAAAGAAATTTTTGCGCTAAAACTCTTATCTTTTATTTAATTTCAAAGTTTTGAAAAATCAAAGAAAATCAAGCTTTGCAAATTTTAGTTTTGTTCTTCAATTTCAATCTATTAAGAAGTTTTTCTCAAGTATTTTCTTTGTTGTTACTTTTCCAAACAGTTTAGATTTCTCATATATTTGAGCCATCCAATTTTAAATCTATCTTTAGGATCTTTGTTTTGTGAGAAAATTTGCTTGTGATCTTTTGAGATCACTAAGTGTTGTTTATGATCATTGGATTACCAAGGTTGTAACTTTTCTTTCTTTGTTTTGTGCTTCCTCTTGTGTAGAGGTGTGAGAATTAGAGTTGTGTACTCCAAAGTTGTAAGTTATAATTTCTCAGTGGAGGTCCCTATGTGGAAGATCCTATAGTGGATAGTTGAAATCTTTCTGTATGAAGGCGGGGACGTAGAGCAGTGGCTCAAACCTCAAAACGTATCCTTGTGTTTACGTTTGATCTTCTATCTCTCAACTCTAATCTCTCTATATATTTTGCATTGTCTTTATTGCTCATTCATATACATGCTAGATATAGTTTGTGTGCCCACACTTTTGTTTAATCAAGAGAGCCATTGAAGCACCTCAACTCTTAATTTAGAGGAATCGTGAGGAGTAGTTCCAGAGCCCTTCATGAAAAAATCAGACTTACTCTTGATTACACTTTGTGTATTAGCAATTTGTTTTAAATTCCACGTTATTTGTCCTAAATTAGTACTACACCTATTCGCCTTCTTCTAGGTTTACTTTCAATTGGTATCAGAGCTAATGCTCCTAATATTTTGTTTAACCACTTAGGAGTGAGATCCTCATTTGCTAATCTAGATATCTGCTTTGCACACATATTAGTTTACATTCATGGATTTTCTTGCTCCACCCATCTATGATGCTTCTAACATCGATATGTGAAAGTTTAAGATGACTGCATTTTTAAAAGCCCTAAGTTTGCATATTTATCTTGCCATAGTTAAAAGCTCCTATATTAGTAATAGCAAGTATATAGAGGCTAATACACAAGCATTGACTGCACTTAGGTAATTACTTAGCAAAGATTATTTATGTATAATTTTTCATTGTGATTCCAGTTTTACAGTGTGGAACACATTGACTTCTCCTAAGGAACAAACGACAAATGTTTTGGAGGAACCCGTTGGAGATGAGTCCGACTAAGCTTGCTTCATGGTTCAAGGAAATGATATCCTTGAGGTAAATTCGGACACTCATCTTGATGATTGTGCTAGTTCTTCATATGATGATAATGCTATAGATGCTCATACTTTAAATGAAAAACATTCTATATTTTGTGAAAACTTGTTAGAAAAATATAAACTTTTGAAAAAGAAAAAAGTTTTATTAAAAAAGAAAATACAAATTTGTTTTCAAAACTTGACGTGGTTTTGCAAGAGAGGGTTGAGATTTCAAGTGAAAGGTATTCCTTGAAAACCCAACTTGACCATGCTTTGCAAGAAAATGAAATTTTAAAAAATAAAAATTATTTTGATGTTGTTTTAAAGAAGAATGATGTTTTATCTTCAAAACTTGATTTTGTTTTAAAAGAAAATAATTCTTTGAAAAACAAAATTGTTTCAATTTCTAAAGAATCAGAATGTGTTTCAAAAGAAAATATTTCTTTGAAAAATGATTTTGCTTCTCATGTTTGTTATGCTTCCATTACTTCATCTTTTTGTAATAAACATGTTGCTTACTCCACTTCTTCTTCAAGTATTAATAATGATATTTACAAGTTGAAGAAAAAAGTTGATTGTTTGGACTCCACTTTGAGCCAATGTGTATCTAAGTTTTGAAAGAAACATGTTTCACATATTCATGCACACCCATCACGGTATACACATGCTCATCATGCTCAGCACATGATTCTATATATGCTAGAGTGTACACTTGTACACATTGTGATCGCAAGGGCCACCTTGCAAAATTTTGTATGATAGGTTAAATATTTAAATTTTGCGAGTAAACATGTTTGGATTAGGAAAGGTGCTAGCCCCTATGAACCTAAGAAAGTTTGGGTATCAAAATTCACTCCTATTATATTTAATGTAGGTGTGGGCTCTCACACGACATGAGAGTATTAGTGCCTTGATGATGGATACGTTCTGCGCTAAATGTTCTCATTTTTTGATGCATCATTTTCAAGGGATGTTTGGTGGAAGAACCACCATGATTTGGAGACCAAGAGACTAATTTAATTGGTTTTGGTAACTATCTCTAACTCCTTTTTTATGTTTACATGCCATCTTATTGATGATTTTTAGCATGTCTTGATTTTTATGTTCATTATATTTAAATGCAATGTTTATTAGATATGTGATATATATATATATAGATGTATTTGAGATACACCTATGCTTATATGTATCATATCTTTGGATTCTCACTATACTTTAGCTGCTGTGTAAATCCTAGATCTAATATCACTTGCATTCACTCTAATGATCACATTTGTTTTTGATGTTTTGTGCTTCATGTCATGAATACATGTTTAAATGTAACTTTCATTAAAACTTGTGTTTATACTTATACAAGTAGTGAGTTGCACTTGATTATTATGTTTGGGTACTTTATTGCTCATGTGTACTTATTAGATATATTTATATAACTTAGTTTTGATGATTCTTATATTTAGGGCCTGTTTGGTTGTCGTAACTGGCCGTAATTCATAAGTCGTAATTAGTAAAGTCTTTTACAGTTGTAAATAAGTTACATGCATGTAAGTTTTATAGTGTTTGGTTGGTAATATAAAGTTGTAAGTGGAAAAGTGTATTGTGTTTTACGATATTGGTTGTCATAATGTGTAAGTCATAAGTGAAAAAGTTGACCACAAAATTAACTATTTTGTGATTTAAAATGTTTTAATATTGCAATAAATATTAAAATGCTAAATATTAAAAAAATTTAATATTAACATAAAAAATAATACAAATTTACTTGACTACAAAATTAACTGTAACTGGGCTGTAAGTGAGTGGTAATTGGGTTGCAAGTGAGTGATAATTGGATTGTGTAAGCCCTTTACGAATTACGGTCCAAACAAACGCCGTAGTTGTAACTGGGTTGTAAGTCATTTACGATTTATGGACTTTTACGCGAAACAAATGACCCCTTACACTTGTATTCTCTATTTTGTATATGTTTTTGTGTTTATCTTCATGTATATGTAAATTTTATCAAAAACTATTAAATATATATGTTTTATCCTTGAGTCACTTACTTTATATGCCATGTATTCTTTTGAGGACTCAATTTATGCTTAGGATAAATATGTATGTTTTAATTTTGGTAAAACATACTTATATTTTGAAGATTATTTTGTTTTGATGAAAATTGAGTTTCCTATTATTTCATTAAAAAAGAGTTTATTTGTTTTGATTGAGCTTCATTGTCTTATCTTCATGATTGTGCTTATTACATGATTTTTAAACACACTTTACTGTTGTGTTTCCTTATGATTTTAATTTCATGAGCACGATATGTGCTATAATGGATTTTTTTGAGTGTCGATTCTCGTGTAATTTTCATATATCATGGAATACATATTTGTTTTATTTCTTACTTGAAGGATTTCGCTATGATTCATATTCTTCAAATGGTAGTGTTTTCAAAAATATGCTAAAATTATTTTCAAAATATTATTTTTGAAAACTTCTACTCTATAAGGGCAGTTGGTTGGGCAACTATGTCTTGTATCCTCTAAGTTGAACTTTTAAATATGTACATGATAAGGGTGGATGTTATGAGATATACATGATTTTAATGAAAACTGATTTTTGTATACTCAAGTTTTCTTATATATTTATGCATCATATCTCAATTGATATTATATTGTTCTGATCACACATACATATATATGATTTTTGTGGTAAATTATTGATAAAAAGATTTTTTTTATTTATATTTTCAATATTGGCATCAATAATTTTCAATTGGTATATTGCAAAATAGTTCAGAGTTTTACTTTCAATTAGTATCTTTAAATTTAAAAAGATTTCTTTAAATTGGTATCAATTGGTAAAAAGTAAAAAAGATTGTTTCTCTTATATTGGTTTCTTTCAAAAATATGTTTTTATTGGTATCAAAATTTTGTTTTGAAATATGCCTATATGTAAGGAGAGCTTAACATCTCCTTCACATATAGATTCATGATAAGTGTGATATATAAAGAAGAGCTTGACATCTTTTCTTTATATGGTACACGTATTTAGGGGGAGCTTAACATCTCCATTATACATTGTATATTATGCTTATATGGGTTAGGGTTTAATCATCCCTTCTTCATGTAATCCATGTATGCAGGGAGAGTTAACTTATCGTCTCTCCTCTTCATGAATGTATATTGCATATACATTTATATTGTTTGTTCTTCTTCATCTCTTTGTTGATGAGTGACAAAATGGGGGAGAAGGATTTGGGTTTATATATGCATGTTTATTTGTATTTTTGCATATACATATTTATGCATATTATTTGGCATATGTGTATGATTTTGATATCCAGAGAATTTATTGCATACCCATTCCATTGGTATCTTATTTACATGTTTTATTTTATTTGGTATCTGAGCTTCTTTGAATATTCATATGCATGTGTTTTTATGATTTTTATTGCATATTTTTATTATTGTTTATTGGTATTTGAGCTTACATTAAATATCTATTTTTTATTTTCTATGCATGAGTTAAAGGGGGCTTCTATGAAGTTTATCTTTAATCCATACATATATAACCTCATAAGTTTTATCATCATAAAAAAGGGGAGATTGTTAGCCCAAAAGCCCTTCACCATAGTTTTAATGATGACTAACTTATGAAGTTAAGTTACTACTGATTTTGTATTTATATAGTTTTAGTTATTGATCAAGATCATAGTAGGTCAATAAAGAATTCAAAGTCGAGTTTTGAAACTATCACATGTTGATTCAAAAGCTCGCGCGTCAAGATCGCATCTAGTACTCAAGAGGAGTCAAGCTCTTTGGATCAAGTTTAAATTGAGTCGTCTTGGAGAAGAAGATCTACAAGAACGCTTCGGTTTAGATTTATTTAGTTTTGTTTAGATCATGTGTAAGGATAACTTAGTTTTGATATGCTTAAGTATATACACACACTAGTTCAAAAGTTTTGGTTTCGATTTAACCGTTCGTATTTTCAAGAATTCATCGTTTGTTTTCATGAATAGATTTCATCAAAGAAGTTTACATAGTTTAATGTATTTTGGATTTCATCCATATACATCTATACTTCATATGTTCAGAGAAACCTATTTTGATGTATCTAGTTCATGCATTTCAAGTTTTGTTTTTATCAAAACTTAGTTTGAGATTTATTGTCAAAAATAAAGATATATCATTTATATGTGTATTGGATTCTATCCATACACTCTATGCTTCAAAAGTATTTCAATATCTTATTTTTATATCTATATAAGTTTAAGAAAAATCGGTTTTCTATTTTAAAGTTTAGTTTTTGAATAATACGGGTTTTTGGTTTAATACTTAATTTCTTTACCTCAAAAATAGTTTACATTTTTTTTTGTAATATGTTTGGATTTTGATTACACATATTTGTACTTAAAATATTTACATGAACTTATTTTTGTAGAATTTATAGAGTTTTATTGGAATTTATAAGTGTTTCAAAAGTTAACATATTCAACCCTATAAATCTGTTCTAGGGCTACTGGCGGTCGACCGGACCAGAGCTCGGTCGACTAGTCGATCGATCGATGTGCACAAGACGTGCACATAGACCTCAGTCGACCGCACGGTCGATTGACTGTAAGAGACTTAGCTTTGTTTGGCTCGATCGACCGGGCAGTCGACCGACTTGGTATTGTGCTTTGAGGCAGTCGACTGACAGGCTCAAATAGTCATATTTTTTATCATTGGCCGGTCGATCGGGCGGTCGACCGGCAGGTCATTCTGGGCAGTTGACCCCAATGGCTATATTTTCTAGGTTTTATATTTATGGGTTTTTGGGGCTGTTTCATACAAGAATTTCAAGAGCAAAAATTATCTACTGCTCTGGTGTTTTCAATAAGTTTTCAAAAGAAGTTTTTGTACCAAAACTCTTATCTTTTATTTGTTTTAAAAGTTTTGAAAATCAAAGAAAATCAAGTTTTAGGAATTTTAGTTTTGTTCTTCAATTTCATATCTATTAAGAAGTTTTTTTCAAAAGTTTTCTTTATTGTTTCTTTTTCAAACACTTTGATTTCTCACATACTTGAGCCATCCAAATTTAAATTTATCTTTAGGTTCTTTGTTTTGTGAGAAAATTTGTTTGTGATCTTTTGAGATCAGTAAGTGTTATTTGTGATCATTAGATCACAAAGGCTGTAACTTTTCTTTCTTTGCTTTGTGCTCCCTCTTGTATAGAGGTGGGAGAGTTGGAGTTGTGTGCTTCAAAGTTGTAAGTTGTAATTTCTCAGTGGAAGTCCCTGTATAGAAGATCCTATAGTGAATAATTGAAATCCTTTTGTGTGAAGGCGACGACGTAGAGCAGTGGCTCAAACTTCGAAACATATCCTTGTGTTTGTGTTTAATCTTCTATCTCTCAACTCTCATCTCTCTATATATCTTGCATTGTCTTTATTACTCATTCATATATATGCTAGATATAGTTTGTGCACCCACACTTGTGTTTAATTGATTGCACACATTTATTGCATTATTCTTTATTACATTTTGACATTTATCATGTAATAAATTTGCTAAATTCCTTGTCTTAAATGTCTATTTTGTAGAAGATAATCATGGTGAGAAAGAGGATAAAATCAAATAAATATCAGTTAAATTCAGATTTAACTAGATCTATTTGGTTAGAGGAGGATGATCCCAAATCCAATTGGTTAAATTCAGTGTTTGGTGAATCAAGTAAGTAAAGATAAAGATCAACCGAGGATAACATTAAATACAAAGTCCAAATCCAAAGGGATAAATGGAGAGAGAGAAGATCCACGGATAAGATGAAGCAATTTTGACCCAGGTTCAGACTAGATATATTTTAGTATTTAAATCATAACTTTCGCTACCGAATTTCATATCTAGTGATTTAAGATGATCTAGAAAGAGGACTTAAAGGGTTACAACTCTTACGTTGATTATTATTTCTAATTCTGTCATTTGATAAGCTATATTCAATAATAAACACGCCAACAAGCTGCAGATCAGAACTAAAAATGCTCATCAAATCAAGTTTGGAGATAAGGGAATGATTCAAATTCAGAAATAATCAGTTTTTCCTATCTTCATACTCCTCTACGTCTGCATTTCTCCTATAAATACCTGCAATCTCAAAGGTAAAAAGGGAACGACGAAGCAGAGATAAACTTTAGGCCAGTTTTCATTCTTTTTAGTGTAGGTTTTTATTTTTCTTTTCATATAATTTTTAGTTTTCTTTATGTAACTGAGAGGAGAGACTAGTTTCATAGAGGAATAAGAGCAACCTTGTACTGAGGGTGACACCGGTGTAAGTAAGTCTTTTCTTTCATTGTTATTTGAATCGAATCAAAGTTTCTTTTTCTTCTTTACTCTTATTTTCGTTTACTTTCTTCTGATGTGCTGCAATCCAAGTGAATCTGATAGCCTCGAGACTGCTTTGCCATTGCAAGTACCCTTGATGGCCTATGGTGATGAATAACCATTTTTTTGTTAGTTTAGCTTGCCCTTTTATTCTTAGTATAGATCGAGAATGGGAAAGATCCTACACGCCATGCTTGATCGCCTTCAATGACTTGGTAAGTCGTAGCTACGGATCTGAGGTATATAAGCACTGAAGAGGTTTAACTTTCTTTCCTTTCTTTTAACTTTTAGTTTAGATCACCAATACCACAATCTCCCAACTCTTTTATCACTATTTTCAATTTCTTTGTATATATCTATTTTTTATTTTCTCCACCTTCTCAATCTACCACTTTCTTCCTTACTAAACTTTGACCTATTTTTCCTTTCTTTTAAAGAACTAAAAGAAGATCTTTAACTATTCTTTATAACTTAAAAGAGTACTTGCTAAAAAAGCTTCCATCACTAGTCTCTCCTTGTGGATCACGACCCGTATAGCCACTTGCTATAGCGGTAGAATTGAGCATCTTACACTATTATTATAAAAGTTCTGAAATTCTGTATTCTTGTGTGCAGGTAAAAATCTCAATTATTAATTAACAGAGCTATTGAAGCACCTCAACTTTTAATTTAGAGAAATCGTAAGGAATAGTTCCAGAGCCCTTCACGGAGAATTCGGACTCACTCTTGACTACACTTTGTGTGCTATCAATTAGTTTTTAAATTTTATATTATTTGTCCTAGATTAGCACTACACTTATTCACCCCTTTCTAGGTGTACTTTCATAAACATCAAATAGTGCATTACTAAGTGTGCTGAGAATAATGTGTCTACAAATTTTATTGACATTTTTCCAATTTTCCAATTCTTTTTCTTTCTCTGGTTTAGTATCAGTTACAACAAAGGCATAACCGTTACATCAAGTGTATACATAACTTTTCCTTACCATCTTTAAAGTGGGTTGCATTAAATAGTTCGATCCTAGAGATGTCAGGTAAAGACATAATATTAGTAACAACCATAGCAATATCCATATCTACTCTTAAGATTGTTGAAAAATAATGTACGAATTACTGCTAAACTATTTTAAATTAAACTTTCAAGAAGGAAGGAACTTTTCTTATTTTAATCGAGGCGTGCGGAATATTGTCCTTAAGAGTAGATCGCGCCCCTCTAAGAGAGTATCACAGTGCAGGAGGTTGATGGCGACCTACCCTCCAAGATTCAACGATCGCTGGCCCTGCAAACTTGTACTCACATTGCATAGTCCCTCGAACATCTCAGTTTTGTTTCCTCTAGAGATGCAGGGAAGCACAGAAGAGTTGAGAAAATTTCATAGGAGGAAGATGATGGTTGTGTTGTATCTTTGAGAGCAGAGATCAGGTCCTTTACAAAAAGAGTTTTCCATCATCAGAAAATTATTGGGCAGAGAACACAATCCTTGGACAGAGGAAGGAATCTTATCTTGGTTACAGTTCACGGAAGAACTTGGGCAGAGCACTCTCAACGGCTAACTCTGTCCTAATGACAGGACATGGAAATGATATGAATCTCAAAAGCTATTTCTGGCCAAATCTGATGACAAGATTTGAAGGGATTTTATTTTTTTAAATCCAAAAATAAAATTGGCAAATCTTAACCTATTCGGGTCACACCCGCGAGGCTCTGAAACCCGATTTTGCACCCTCCCTGCGGGTGCGATGTGGGCGCATATGCACATTAAGATTTTTCAGACTCAGTAACCCAATTTCTTTCACTAGGCCTCATTGGGCTTGTATGCGCATGAGCACCCCCTGATTTTTAGCCCTACACAACCCATCATAAGAGAAATTTCATATTTAAACACTATAGAGTTCTTTTTTTCCTATCCAATGTGAGACTAAAAGAACATTGAATAATTTTGAAATACACTCAAATACTAACAACACTTCTGCAAACGACATCAATGAAAACTTCAAAAAGAAATAAAGTACAGGCATATAATAACAGACATATATGTGCTTATAAATTATATGTTGAAACAAGTTTGTTCGGATCAGAAAAAGCCTAAAAGGCCCAAAGCCATAACTTGAACTATCCCACTAACAGAGGCACAACCAATAGTCATGAATCTGGGTAACTAGCTTTGAAGCTGCAAAAAATCTAGTTAGGTTCAATAGCTGATACTATTTTTAAGACAAGCTGCTTGGATTATGGCTTATGAGGAAATGGGACTTTCGTGTAACTTAATCCAGAGTAATGCTTCTTAACATGGATTCTATCTTATGTTCATTTGAGTGCCTTTGGTTTCACACTTGCAAGACACTGAAGCTTACAAGACGCTTGCACGACATGTATTGAACACTCTGAAGTCGTATTGAATTATAAAAAAAAAAAGTCATAAAAATCATGTCTCAGCACTGTATCTAACCCCATGTCTGCTTTAAGTAAAATCTAAAGATCATGTGTTGGATACAAAAAGTCACATGTTGCTTAAATAAACATGAAAAACAATGCCTCTTTGATATAAGCATATATGATAGTAGAATCTAAAGATGTTTTTCTTGTTAATTTATTAGAAACTATGTATGTAAATCATTTGGTTTTATCGTTTTACTTTAATAAAACACATTCTAATCATCACGAATTTGAATATTGTATATAGATACACACATTTACAATCTCCAGAGCATTTTCTGTTCAGGCCAAGTTTGAAATATAGAAAAAGATGAAAATAAGAAGGTATAAGCACTTTTAATCCTATTATACTTGTCAAACATTCTAAAATTCACTTAATATTAGTATTATACATAAACGCTCTAAATTCACATCAATATCTTTGGGTGAAATAGCAACCACCTTCAACTTGTCATAATAAATGCATACAGTATGTGGATTCACTTTATATGACAAATTCTTCAAGAGGGCTTGTTTGGTTGCAAGGAAGTGGGCGGAAGTAAGGAAATGGGAAAGTATAATTGCTCACTTCCCTATTTATCCAAACGCCGGAAAAGAAAAATAAGATCCTTTTCTCTTTTCTCTTTTACACAACAATTTCCTCACTTTCAGAGCGCTACAGTTAATTTTGTGGTCATGTAAATCTCATTTGTAATAAGTTGTAGCGCAAAACAGTTAATTTTTTGATCGTATAAATCTCACTTGCATTCTAATTACAGTTCATTTTTATTTTTCTTAATTAATTTTTATTTTAATATTATTTTGTAGTCAAGTTTGTGGTCAACTTTTCACTTTCACTTCTACATTACCATCCAAACACCGAAAAGACATAACATTTTTCAAACCACACTTCCCAACAACATCAAACGCCGGAAAACATACTAACCAATTCCCAAGTTCCAAAGGGAACTATTACCACTTCCTCATTTCCTCACTTCCTTACTTTCACCCTTAACCAAATAGGCTATTGTTTGGCGGGAGAAGGTTCCTTGTAAAATTTTCTTGAATCAAATGAAAGATTATAGTGGATTTACACTCTGACTACAAGAGAGGGAAGATGATGAGACTTGAATCTCCCCTTTGTTTTGTGCTGGGTACTTGAGGTAGCAGTGGAAAGTGAATCTTGTTTTCCGTTGATCGGGTGAACGTCAAAGCTTCTTAAGGATCTTCTCTTTGGATGGCAGATGGAGTAACACAGCTCCTGTTGACCAGAAATCTCAAAGAGATTATAAGCAAAGATTAACTTATACGCAGCAAGTTGTTTGAAGAGCTGGACTCTCTTTCTTTTTGGTGGAAGTCTCGGGGCTTCTATAGCTCACGGGCCAAGTTTCTCTCCAAGAATTATCTGATCAACCAACCGACCCCTTCTTAATAGCAAGCTGGGCTATTTATAGAGGTTTTAGGGGTGAACGTGCCCCCTAAAAACGCTCCATAATGGGGTTAACTTCCTCGTTATATTGGCAGTAATTGACACCATAATAAGGGCAGTTATAACTGAGACGCGGGTTTCGACTCTCGCGTCTTGATGCTGCAATGATACTGAGACGCGGGTTTCGGCCCTCGCGTCTTAGTGCTGCAGTGATGCTGACGCGGGTTTCGACCCTCATGTCTTGGTGCTGCAGTGATGCTGAGACGCGGGTTTCGACCCTCGCGTCTTGGTGCTGCAATGATGCTGAGACGCGGGTTTAGACCCTCGCGTCTTGGTGCTGCAATGATGGTTATGATTAGTCCTGCGTCTGGAGTTTGGACTCTGCTTTTTGATGACTTGTCTTCAGTGATTTTTAGACAGTCTACAGAACCCCCTCCAAAGTTTTCGATATTCCGTGGTTGACTGGGACAGATTTCGAAATACTTTGGACTCTAGTTGAATTCATTCTTCTCATGATTAGACTGACAATCATTTGAGATGCTCTGAGCTTGATCTTGTCTGGAATATGGTCTTCGTGAGTGTACTGTGGAACCCTTTGAAGCCGCCAGAAATGATCGTGGCGAGTGTCTAGATACACAGTCTAGACCTCCCCAGTGCTCTGAGCTTGTTGGTGTACTTTGAACCAGGGGTAAACAGTCATCTGCTTGTGCCAGTGTACTGTTGAACAGAATTGCAGAAGAAGGGACTGGATGCAAGTCCTGTAGACGAAGGGGTTATGCTGCTTTAAAGACGCGCCGTCTGTAGGGATGCGTCTTTTGGGATGAAGACGCGGCTGTCCTTCTGTGAAGTAGACGCGGCTTTGGCTTAGTTAAAAAAGGCGCGATCTTCGGAGGGACGCGATTTTTTATGTTGAAGACGCATCCGTGTCGTGGGCGCGTTGCCACATGTCCAGTAAACTTGAGGGGACATCTTCTTTTTGGCGCATGAATTTCGCGCTGCATTTAATATGCTTGCCACGCGTCAGGCAGGGATTAGGCATCAAGCCAAGCGCTGCGTATCTCTATGAATCGCTGTGCCTATAAAAGACAACAGTCTTTCAAGAGTCATCATTAGACTCTTCTTCTTCGTTGGGCCTTTTAGGGTTAAAGAAAGCTCGAGGCTTTGTTCTTCTCATTTCTACCATCTTCAACACCGATTCCACGGTTGCAATGGCACCAAAAGCTAAGCATACTGCTTCGTCTTCGAAGGCTGTTGTTCCTGAGACCCATATGGGTGGTTCCTCCATACAGGAAGCCCCTATTTCAGGTAATAAAACCATCAGATTTGGTCGCCATTGAAGGGGCTTACAGAGTTCTTTTTTTAACTTTTAAGTCCCTTTTGAATGTGAACTGCCAACGCAGGCTCATGCCCGTGTTTGATCTTCAGGCGCGGTTCTTGAGTTGATAGACAAGACACAGGTTTGACGACCTCTGCATCTTTTATCCACTTAAGCTCGTATCTGTTTGTTGAACGTAGGGCCTCATTGGGCCTTGCGTTTTGGACTCAATGCTCAGAATATTTCTAAGTGTGGGGAGTTCAGACGTAGACTTCATACGACTCTTGTGTCTTGTAAGATCAGACGCAAGTTTTAATGAATCTAGCGTCTGAGTCCGATACTTAGAAATTTTCCTAAGTCATGGATTTTAAAGTGAGGGCTTCATGCTAATCTCGCGTTCTTTGAATCTGGACGCAGATTTTGATGATCTCCACGTCTGGATTCATTCCTGTGTTTGAGTCTCAAACACTTAATTTTTTTATTTCAGATTTCTGATTAAGTGTTGTTCTCTTTGCAGTACGATACTCCTCCAACCCTTTGTCCAAAAAGTGCCACTTTGGGCATGTAGGCGGCGCTGATCATAACCTGACCTTTGTGCTGCAAAAAACTGCTCTTGTGACTACTGGTAAGTCGAAGGAGCGAAAGGAGAAGATCTCCAAGGCCAGTATGATGACCCTCCGGGAAATTATCTCTGACGAAGTATTTGAGACGGATTCGCGCACTCCATTACAGAAGCCTGTCTTCTTCTTTGGTGATGACATCGACGAAGATGATAGGACTTTGCATGACGGAGATTATAAGTGGCTCCGTCAGATAGGGGACAGGAGGTTCTTTCTTCCCAATATGGAGAGAATGTATCCTCTATCTTATCTTCAGCACATGTCTGTTCACCGTGCGATGGAATGGGATCTTTCCTGATTTGTCTCCGGTGTCTCTCTAAGCATACTAGGTGCTAAAGGAATACACTCTGTCGGCCATGGGAAAGAGGTCTTTGGTTTATTTCCCGGATTGGTCAGATCTGAGTATCCGAGAGGAGAAACCCCTCAGCTTGGCACTACCTTCATCAATCAGTTCATGAAGGTTAAGGGTGATTTTCCGTTGTCTTCCATCTGCTCGGGTGGGTTCATTCTTCCGACAGATCCTGGTGGGGCAAGATGGTTAGATTTATCCTTGTCGAGCTTGGAGCTCTACTGGAACAGGTGGGGCTGTATCACTCGGTCAGGGCTGTGCAGTATGACCTCCCGCAAAGTTCCCATAATTTCTATGGCATCCTGGAGCATTATAATCCTTTGACGGGGACATTTTTTAATCCGGCCGGAGAGATGGGGCTCGCTCTTCATGAGCTGTATGAAGTTTCAGGGCTTGTTATAGGAGACGCCCCTTATGAAGAATACGTTCCAACTTCTGAAGAACTTCATCTCTTGAAGAAGGAGAGCCCTCAAGTATATGAGACATACTGGGAAGTGTTGTGTCACTTCCACATCTGCGGTCAAATAACCTCCTGGAGAACCAGGGGTGTCAAGCAGATGTCCTGGGTGAGTTACCTGTTCAATGGTATAAATGAGAAAGATAGCCCAATGACCAGCCTGGTTTCTAATACTGATGAAGAGATTGCTGAGAGGATTGACGCTTCTGCGAGCTCTTATACTACGGAGTCCAATGAAGATACTTTCAAACCTGATACGATCTTTGAAAGTTTTCATCATCAAGCCCGAGTTCCTATTTCTGACCGAGCGCTATTGGCGGGCTTTCTTATGCTATGGCTGAAGCGCTGCGTGGTGCCAACACTGCCACATGAAGTAATTATCGCCAATATGGTGTACCCGACGGTTTTGTTTTGGCCTACAGCAAGTCAATTGCCCTCCTTCTAGCAATGATGGCTGGAATTCAAAGTGGATTACGGACTCTGGTTAAGAGCCTGTGCCAAGTGGAAGCCATTGTCGACTCTAAGGGCAGACCAGAGGTTGACTCGGAGGGAAGGCCAAGAGTAAAGACCTCTAACCCCAGAATTAAGCTTCCATATACGTACTTGATGGCTTGGTACGTTATGCACTGCCCTTCACTGATGACGGCGGTGCCTCTGTCCGAGGGGTTTGTCCCTTTTGTACAGAAGCTGGAGAACTCAAACTGGTCTTGCTATTACATGTTCTACGTTCAGAAATGTATTCTGAACGCTACGAACTATCATCTCGACCGTTGCTTTCCTGAGATTGCCGATGCATCTTATGGGGATAAATTCGCCGATCTTGCGGGACCAGATGATTTCACGAGGTTGCCATCGGGAGTCTTCTGGTGGCTGATTAATATTCGACCTAGGTACCTGCTCTTCTGACAAGGGAACTCATATACGATCGAGCCTTATATGCCGAGCCGTTTTGTTCAACAATTCGGCTATGATCAATTATATGTCGGTAACCCCAATGCTAATCTCTCCTTCAGCGGGAATTTGTTTGAAGGTGCTCGGGCATGGTATTATAGTGTAGCTGGAGGGACAAAAGCTGTTTTCAGCTTGCCTCACAAGACGGCCAACTGTTACGCTAGCCTTAGTTTCTGTACTTGGTACTCCCTGGCTAGCAAGATGCCTGGTTTCTCCATAAATATCTCATGCATTAATAGCATCAAGGCGACTTATAAGGACAAATTGGAGTCCAAGAAACACGCTCGAGGTATGGAGGAGTACTAGGCAGCCGAGAAAGAAGCAGGAGGGGAAACCGGGTGGGACCGAGAGCAGCAGCACCAAAAGAGCAGCCCATTAAAAAGAGTCGGCAGGCTGTGTCCAAGCGTTCCCATGGCTCTATTTCCAAGGGTGAGCCTATTCCGAAGAAGGCTAGGAGAGACTCGGAGGCTGAAGCTTCAATGTCTGAGGTAGTCCCTTCTGGTGTTGAGGAGCAGAGGGAGGAAGAGGAGGAGGAAGAGGAGATTCCCCTTCTTTGTCCTCACGGTCTACGCAGTAGGGGCCCCATGATCCTGGAAGAAGGGAAATTTGCAGATGAACCCGCCACAACTGAAGGGGCTGAGCAACCCGAAGTTGACTTTGTAGGGAGGGATAACATCGAAATCCCAGGAGTTTCAACCCAGCCTGGGCCTTCTTCAGTTTATGAGAGGAGGGCTGAAATATAACAGCCTGGGTCTCCCAGTGTATTGATGCCCACTTCATGGACTGTTGATCCCAGTCCTACTACTGGGGTGCTCAGCAGTAAAGCCTCGATTGCTGGGCGTACTTGTGTTGAATTGTCATCTTCGTCGTCCGACGAACATGGATATTATTCTGGCGAACAAGTTGATTTTGGTGACAAACCCGCTCTTCCTGATACGAGCAAATTTTCGCATATTTCAGAGGAAGAGATACAAGGGTGTGACCCTGTGACGGTTTCACCAATAGCAACGATCGCTGCTACTGAAGGTACTCTCCTTGTCTTTTCGAACCGGCTTCTCCTTTAGCTAGGGAAGGGTTCTGACATTTACTTTTGATTTTTAGGGCTGACTATCGATGGTGAGGCCACCACCTTTTCTCATATTGAAGAGATGATTCAAGAACTTGCCCAACAAGAGGGTCCTGAGGCTCCTATTACCGGGATGCCTCAGGAAAGTGCAATCATTGAGGTTGGGGAAGCCTCAACCCTACATGACCTATCCAGGAACATGCCATCTTCAGACCCTCAACTTGAAAAGAGAATACTGATGCATTGAATATTCTCCTTTTTATTGTTATGGTTGATGTTTTGATGGTTTGCAGAGAGTGCTGGAGTAGCTCAAGCAGAGAACCCTGTGGCAGGCATTGACGCAGAAGGCAGTATAGTTCAAACCTCGACCGGGGAACCCGATGTTGAAAAGTTGGCTGTTACTCCAGTCGCAGTGGAGGCTGTTATAACAATAACTGCCTCGAAAGTGTCTGCGACCATCTCAGTACCTGACGAACCTATCATCGGCCTCACTCCTGCACAAGATGAACCAATTCCCGTTTCTCGTCCTATTATGGAAAGGGGGTCCGGGAGTACATCAGCAGAGTTCTCTCTAGCTAATGATATCATGGAAGAGCTAGCACGTCAAATGGTGTAGCAATTTTTTACTTCCATGCGATCTTGCATTGACCTCATCCTTTCTGGGGGCAGCTCTTTCGAGTTTGCCCAAATACTTCTCGAAAATCAGATCGAGAACATCGGTCATACTGGGAGTCCTTCACAGGCTAGGGCATGCCTGATGCTGGTGGAGCAACTGGGAAGCTATCTGAAAGAACTCAAGTCCCTGGAAAATGCTGGTTCAGTAGACGAGGCTCGGACAACTCTGGATAAACTTCTTTCTGCTCAAGAGTATGAGCGAAAGGAGATGGAGGAACAAATATCTAAAGAGACCTGCCATCTCCAGCATTTTCAGGCTGACCACCAAAAGCTGATTGGCGATTCAAAGGAATCTAAAATCGTTATACAGAGCGCAGAGCAGGTTATTGCCATAGCTCGAGCTACCATAGCTAAGGCGGAAGCCTTGATTGAAATCAATGAGCAGAAGCTTGCCGCTGCTAGGAAGAGGCTGGAGGAGCTGGAAACTGCCAAGATACAGGCTGAAGAGAACCTTTCTGCTCATTCCTCCAGACTGGAGTCCCTTCGAGCACAACTAGCTGCGAAGAGGTTTTTGTCTGAGGAGGAGTTGCGAGTCCAAGCTCTAATGGAGCTTGAGAAGACACGTTAGCACGAGATGCATCGTCTCCGAAAACAAATCCGTTCTTTGGTGAAGCAAGATTATTAGCCTCCTTCCTTCCCTTTTTTTTTGTTCTACTTGTCAAGAGTGTATGTATTACTTTTACCATTTTTGAATCAAATAATAAAAGTCTTTAGAATTTTGCTCCATTTCACGTTTTTTTTTTACTCGCTGTAGATGAACCTAATTTTATAGCCGCAGCCCTTGACTATAGTCTTTAGTTGGCCATGAATAATAAACTCAGGCTAAACTGAGTTCTTGAGTGAAATGGGTGTTCTGATTTATAATGGAGATGCGGTTCTGGGAAACGCGTCTCTGACCCGCTAATGGGGACGCCGTGGAGACGCGCAGAATCTCTTTTTTGATAAAGACGCGACTGTGATTCCTTAATGGAGACGCCGTTCAGGCTTATCAAGGAAGACGCACGGGTCGTCGATAAGATGCAGCTCAGGCTTAGAGACAACAAGGCATTATTCTGAGACGCGAATTTGCGTTCTTTAATAAAGGGGACGCGGCCTCCATATTTATGAAAGGACGCAGATCCATAGACGTGGCCCTTTATCTGTTAGGATGCAGTGGAGACGCGACCTTAGGTTCCTCAAAAAACTGATGCCTGGATCCCAGCTAATTGATGGGGACGCGGCACTGGCTCAGTAGAAACGCGTCTCTGGACCCTTGACAAGGCGCAAACTCAAGCTACATTGAGTTTATGATAAAAACACAACTGTCATCTCGCAATGGAGACGCAGTTCCAGGCTCCCTTGAATGATATAGGCCTTCTCTGTTGAGGACGCAAGCTTCGGAACGCAGCTCTCAAGATCTAATTCGTTGAGGAAACGCGGTTCTGAATCACTTTCAAAAACGCGATAAAAAGTCTCTTAGTGGAAATGATAGGAACGCAGCCCTTGGGTTTATGAAGGGACGCGGGTTTCAGGACGCGACCTTTGAGTCTGCGCTTGACGCAACCTCCCAAGCGTTACATGCAGCTCGTCTTAAAAATCTTGTTAGATCTTTAAATGCCAAATTAGCGTTGACGATTGGGGATTTGTGTCCTCCGATGTTTCCCGAAGTGGCAATCTATGCGTCAGCCCTTCATTGAGCTTTAGCGTTAATACCTTTAAATGCCAGATCGGCATTGACAACTGGGGATTTATGCCCTTTACGTTTCCGAAATGGCAACACACGCGTCAGCTCTTTATTGGGCTTTGACGTTCGTGCGGGAATTAAGGCCGATGGCTCTGATTATTGCGCCATTAATTACAGACCTTATGGGTTGCCTATAAATAGGCCTCGCCCCCTTAACAGTCTATTGCTCAGACTGTTTTCCCTCGAGAGCAGGCGCTCTGAGGGATTTCACCTTCTTCCTTCAATGGGACTTGCCTCCATGGACAGTGAAGACCTAAAGCTTTCATGCTTTTCTTTAATCTTTCCAGAAGATTATCACTGTCAAGTGATTTCAAGATCAAAAAGCATCCCGCTGAGTACTTTTTATATCCGCGCCTTGATGCAGAAAGTTCAACGTTTAAAGGGTTATTCTGCGGGTAGGAATCACTTGACCGCCATGAAATATTCGATCCAGCTGAGTTTTAGTTTTGCTATCCCTTGAAGAAATTCACCTTCTTGGCCTTCTCTTGAAGCCTGACTGGTGCGCTCATTATTTGAAAGTTGTGCCTTTTAGGCTTCTTGATGAAGCGCGAGTTGATCGAGTTTGTACTCGAACTCAAGATCCCCTGGACGCAAGTGTGATGGACTTTACATTTGGACCGTGAGATGCGAGCTTTACATACAGAGCTCACGTTCGAGACTGTTGACTTAGAAGAATTTTAATTCTGGCTGAAGGCTTCAGATTTGAATGTAGCAACCCTTGTTTCTCAAACAAGGATGTGGAAATTTTCGCAGCTGGTTCTCTTCGCGTCTTATATTTTAGACGCAGGTCTTAAAAATTAGACCACGTCCAAGTCTGTGTATATTCAAAGTCCACAACTTTGATCGCGTCTATTTCTGTCGTAACAGAATTTTGACTTCCTGCGTGGGTCATCCCTGCGTCTGAAGTCTACAGCTATAGCCGCGTCTGTCCTTCAATCTTTCTGATTCAGGATTCTAACCTTCTGGTTTTTACTTCTCGCAGATAGCCTCAATCATCCTTTCGCATATTCGCTGGGCCCTTGGGAGAATATATCGGCCAACGAACTTGTTCGATGGTCGACCATTGGAGGAGAAGTCACGGCTCCTGTTTATGGGAGACGAGGATTTGACATCCGCCGAGACCTCATTGGACACGATGCACCAGCCATGCTTCCGGGTTCGCTATAGTCACAGTGGGTATGGCGGTGGATATGGTGGTGGGTATGGTCCTCTTGTAGGTCACTGGAAAGAGGACGTCACCTGTAAGGTCGCGAATCCTCCCTTCACCAATCTTACCCCAGAAGTGACATCGATGAAAAGTTCATTTTCATTAGATGACTTTCTGGTGAAAGAGATGTTCATCATTGAAGGATCATGGCATATCAGCTGATCAGGTGGAATCAAAAGGTTCCGCTACTTTTCGACCTCAAGAAACACCATTATTCTTGGTCAATGATGGACTCCTTCGATGTTTACGTCATGCATTATGATGTAATCAGTATCCGATCATTACCATAGTGCGCAGCCTTTCCTTGGCGCCCTTCCAAACATCTTGTATTTGGAGTGGTAAGAATGCTTCAGGGAGTGAGTTCAACGTTTTATCGAGAGCGGGACTTCTTTTGTACTCCTGTATTGTAACACTCAATCTTATTGTATAAGAGAGCGTTTTGTATCACTTTTATGTATAAATAAAAGCGACACTTTTTCCTTGTCTTCTTCTATTGTCTTAAATTCCCTTTTTTGTATTAAAAATTAGATGAATAGAAATAAAGGATTTTTGGTTAGCTAAGAATATGATAATACTCCTAACAAGTCCAAGTTTGTAGAAAAATCCTGTTTCAGAAAATTCACCCATGCTGTCAGAGGTGTGATATTAACTTGACAGAAGTAAGATAATTCTTGTGGACCTACCAATGTATAAACAAGAATGACAAGTGAAATTTGTACCCCCAGGGAGGATGAGTTTTCATTAGAGGTTTGGTGTTAACTTGACTAAGACTCGGTTAGAGATTTAATGAAAACACTGTTAACGGCGTAATGTTAACCTAACAATGTTTTTAAGTGGACTTGTTATTCTGTTGACGAGAATAACAAGTGAGACCAGACTCAAGGGGATCTAGGAGGACTTTTTCTGTTATAGGTGTGATATTAACTTAACGGGTTGAATATAGTCCTGTCAGCAGTGTGATGTTAACTCGATAAGGGTGTGAGTCAGAGGTGTGATGTTAACTTAACTCAAGAGTGTTTCAGCTTCATTTGGGAAGACTGAAAGTGTCACTGTCATAGGTGTAATGTTTAACTTGGCAGTGAGATAATGCTAAAGGTATAATTTTTGAACTTGACATTGGTCATCTCGACTTTGACAAGGAAGTCCGAGGGAAAATCATGCCATAGGTGTATTGTTGTACTTAGTAATGACCGGGATGCTAGAGGTGTAATGTTAAACTTAGCATCGCTCATGTCAGCTTCGATATGGAAGCCTGAGGGGAAGTGAATGTCAGAGGTTTAGTATTGAACTTGGCAGCAACTTAATCACTGTTAGAAGTGTAATGTGAAACTTAATAGTAATTTGTCAGAGGTGTAGTATTAACTTGACAGAATTGTGCTCGAGATAGGAACAATTTAAGGACCTGCCATTCTACTGATGAGAATGACAAGTGGAATTTAAAAAAAAAAATGTCAGAGGTGTAGTGTTAACCTGACAAATTTGAAGGCTTGCTACTCCATATAGGGTTGACAAGTAAGGTTTGTACTCGATAGGGAGTATTGAAAATTTTCATTACCAGAGGTATAGTGTTAACGTAGCAATGATTGTATTTTGTAGACCTACCATTCTGTATATGAGAATTGGTAAGGGATTTTGGAGGAGAGAGTGGAACTAACCCACTTAGGATTTTTAGCAAACCCTCAGCTATCAACGGATTTGAGGTGCCTTTACCAACTACCGTTTGAGTTGGGCTAGCCATGCTATTCCCCTCAGCATGGTGAGTTGTCGAAGAATTATGTTGGGCTTAGAAGCCAACATTTTCCTCTGCCCTTAGCCGTCGGAGGCACCAGACGTTAATGAAGAGAGCAATATTAAAACCCAAGTTTCGCCTTTCGTTTCTTTATCAATATTTACATCATGTATCACGGTACAGTCAGTACCCGATTAATTCATCACCGATCTACCGTGATGTGACCTAATAAAGGAAAGAAACTTTTCTTGGATCTGGAGCTTTGATCAGAGATGTAATTTTAACTTGATCAGAGGAAGAGTACTATTAAGGATAGTACTTCTTCAAGAATCTGCCGTTGATCGGCATCATGAGTGTGTCACCATTTGAAGTTATGAGGCGATATGCTCTATTTGAGTAGACTGACTCTACTACAAATGGTCCTTCCCATTTAGGCTGAAATTTTTCTTTTGTCTTATGTGTCATCACCATAAGTCTTCTGACGGTTAAGACAAGGTCATCTTTCTTGAAAGTTCGTACCTTAACTTTCTTTTTGAAGGCTCTGGTAATCCGGGCTTGGTAGAGCTCGATTTGTTGTTGGGCCTGCAGACGTTTATCATCTAAGGCCTCCAATTCTTGGAGTCGCTGTCGATGCTTCTCCTCACTTGTCATCTCCGCTGTCAAGGTGACGCGTGGAGATGAGATTTGCATTTCTAGTGGAAGCATGGCTTCACACCCATATACCAAAGAAAACGGCGTAGCTTTAGTTGGGGTTCGAACAGTCGTGCGATAGGCCCATAAACATTCGCCTAACTTATCGTCCCAGTCACGCTGACTTTTCGAGACAAATTTCTTGAGAAGCTTGCCAATGATTTTGTTGAAAGCTTCTGCGAGACCATTTGTGGCGGGGTAGTATGCCGTTGAGGACACACTCTGGATTTTGAACTTAGCGCAGAACCTTTGGAAAGCCTGACTGATGAACTGGGGTCCATTGTCATGGACGATTCACCGAGATACACCAAAATGGTAGATGACGTGATGTTTAAGGAATTTGATCACATCAGAGGACTTTACTTCCTTCAACAGAATGGCCTCAGCCTATTTAGAAAAGCAATCGGTAATGGCTAAAATGAACCGATGTCCTTTTAATGACGGTGGGCTGATGGGGCCAACTACATCCATGCCCCACATCTCAAATGGCCAGGTTGAAGTTGTAGAGTGAAGGTACCCTGGTGCTTGATGGATGAAATCATCATGCACTTGGCAGGCTGACATCTTTTGGCATAGGCGATGGCGTCAGAGATCATCTTAGGCCAATAATATCCCAACCTTTAGAGTCGATCCCAAGTTTTGGGCTAGGTTGATGGGCTCCACACGTGCCGCCATGGGCCTCTTTTAATACCTCCTATGCCTCTTTTTGTGATAGACAGCGAAGCAAGATCCCATCATGCGATCGACGATACAATGTTCGCGTGATCGCATTATAGTAAAATTTTGGGGCTTTCCTTCTAATGGCAGCCGCTTCTTTAGTATCATCAGGCAAAATGCTGTACAAGACATAATCAATGTAAGGGAATCGCCAGTCTCTAGGTTCTGGGCCGGTTGACGATTCAAGAGATTCTTTGACTCGACAATCTATTATTGGCTTCTGGTAATCCTCAGGAGCAATTCTCGGGCAATACAGGTTGTGGTTGTGGACAAATATTTTCTCTACTACTCCAGCTGGAAGGGCTAAAGAGGCAGCAAGAGACGCCAGCGCATCTGCATGCGCGTTTTGCTTGCGTGGTACATGGTCGATGCAAAAGTTTATGAACCTCGGCCATGTGGACAGTCGCGTTGTAATAGAGTACCAGATCTTCATGTCTGACTTCGTACTCCCCGCGAACTTGGCTGACGATGAGTTTAGAGTCACCATATGCCTCAAGATTTTTAGCGCCAATCTCATCGGCGAGTTGTATTCCAATCAAAAGGGCATTGTACTCCGCTACATTATTGGAACAAGGCTCGGTTAACGAGACGACTCGAGGAATCACATAGTTCTGTGGGGAGACTAGTACTACCCCTACACCTGCTACTATATGTCCTTTTAGGCATGTTCTCGATGCACCGTCAAAGAAAAGTTGCCACACTTGTCTTTCAAAAGATATCTGGGTCAGGTAGACTTCAGCGACCTCATCTGGGATATCCTCGTAAAGTTTGGCCGCCCTCGGATCTGGATGCTCAGCCATGAAATCCGCCACCACTTGTCCCTTCACGGCTTTTTGTGGTAAAAAGTGCATTTCATATTGGGACAGTAGTATAGCCCATTCTGCCAATCGGCCATTTAACGACGATGGCTTTGTCATGAGTAACCTCAAGGGGTTGACCTTTGATATGACTTTTATAGTTTGGCCTACCAAATAGTGTCGCATTTTCTGAACGGCGAACACCAATGCCAAACATTCCTTCTCGATCGGGTTGTATCGATGTTCGGCTCTGGTCATTGTTCTACTCAAATAGTAGATCGCTTGCTCTCGTCCTTGATCATTATTCTGGGCTAGTAAGCTCCTAAAGAATGATCCATTGCTTGGATGTATATCAGGAAAGGTTTTCCGGACACCGGAGCTATAAGGACGGGTGATTATGTGAGGTATTGTTTAATTTCCTCAAATGCTTGCTGGCAAGCGTTGTCCCAATGAAGGAGATACCCTTTTTCATTAAATTGGTAAAGGGTTGGCATCTTCCGGAGAGATTCGAGATGAACCTTCGGATGTATGCCAATCGTCCTTGCAATCCCCTGAGTTCTCTGAGATTTTGTGGAGGTCGCATCTCCTGAATAGCACAGATCTTTTCCGGGTCCAAACGAATTCATATGGAAATCACCACAAACCCTAGGAACTTGCCACTGGCCACCTCCAGGAAGGATTTGGTGGGGTTCATCTTCAATTGATGAGCCCATATGATGTCAAAGATAGCCTTTAAATCGGCTATATGATCACCTTTGGTGTGGCTTTTTACTGCGATGTCGTCAACATAGCATTCCACCATTTTGCGCATGTGTTCATGGAAAATGGCATTCATGGCCCTTTGATATGTCGTCGCCCCTGCATTCTTTAGTCCGAAGGGCATGACGGTGTAGCAGTATACCCCCAGTGGTGTCCTGAAAGAGGTATGTTTTTCATCGTCAGGATACATTTTGATTTGACTATACCCTGAAAATCCATCCATGAAGGGCATTCACTCGAATCCACACGTATTATCAATCATGACATCGGTCATTGGCAGTGGGAATTCGTCCTTAGGACAGGCCTCGTTTAGATTATGAAAGTCAATGCAGATCCGGATCTTTCCATTCTTTTTGGCAACAGGAACGATGTTGGCTACCCAATCAGGACGTTGTTCTTCCCTAATGAAGCCAGAGTCTATAAGTTTTCTGACTTCTGATTGAATTGCCTCCATTACTTCTGGACGGAACCGTCGCTATTGTTGTTTGACAAGCTTTACGTCCGTATTAATGTTGAGGCGATGCATAGCCACTCGAGGATCAAATCCAGGCATGTCCTCGCAATTCCAGGCGAAGACATCTATATATTCTTGCACAAGAGATATTAGATCCTTTTTCTCAGAAGGTGACAGGCTTTCGCTTGAATTAGCCTCATCTCCTAGATTAATCTGAACAACCTTATCTTCTATGGGTGGCTCGCGCTGTTCAAAGCGAGTACCCAAAGAGCATTTAAGTGTTTGATCTAAGGATCTGTATCAGATTGGGTCATTTCTTCATCCCTGTCTTCCAGGTGGCTTGTTGAAACCATATTCACTGAAAGTTCTCTGAAGATGTTGCCGACACTAACATCTGACTCCCACAATGATGTGCCTGAAGAGTAATAATGGCATAATGACTCTCCAGAGTCAGAGGCTACTGAGATTGGAGTTGACACATAGCCCAACCCCGCGAGTCTGATGATAATAATCGGGGGTTTTCCTTTTGGTACAAAAGATCGGAGTAATGTTTTCCTTCCTTTGCCAAAATTCAACCCTGGGCCATTTGTCAGATCATACCCCATGCTTTCCATCATTCTGAGTGCATTTGGCTCATAATAACCGGACTGAGAGTGTTCCTTCTCACTTTCTGATTCTTCACGGGATATCAGTTCAGATTTAATTTGTTCGAAAAGAATTGATTTTTGGCCTTTCCGTCTTCCTGGAATTATGAATACTGATTCTTGTGCATCGCCGGCATCTTGGTGCGTTTTGAAGGACGACTTCACTGGTACATGCAATGATGTCAAAGTAACCATCGCCAACCAGGGGTCGCCGTCCACTTCAGTACTAGTGTCTGACGGCACTGAATCAGAAGCGAACACAGAGAAATAAGCCAAATCTAATTCTTTATTAATATACCATCCGCCTACATCATCGGCGGTGTTATCAACATCGAGCTTATTAATGCTCGTTACAAGTGGATCTAGTTCCCACATGCACTCTTCTTTTTTCGGCTCGGTGTCAGCTTCATTACCAGAGTCTGGCTCCTCTGGTTGCGAGATTTCACCTGTTTCTACAGAGTCCTGATACAGGAGAGAATCTGTGAAATAGTTCTCGACTCCCTTGAACGGATGCCTTTCGGCAATCAACATTCGTACCTTTCCACTCCCGTCGATGTATTTCATGACTTGGTGGAGAGTGGAGGGAATGATAGAATTACGATGAATCTATGGTCATCTCAGCAGCAAATTGTAGGAAGTGTTGGCATCGATCATGTAGCATGTCACTTCCGACTTTAAGTCCCCGATCTGGCATTTGAGCTTGATCTTCCCCATTGGATGGGTCCCATTGACATTGAACCCATAAATAGTAGTCTGGGTAGCGCTCAACCGGTGAGTAGGAATCCCTAAATGTTGCATGAGCCAGCGAGGCATAATGCTCAATGCGGACCCGGGATCTACCTGAATGCGGTTTACCTCAGATGATCCAATATACCCTGTGAAGTATAAGGGTCGATCATGTTTCCCCTTAACCTGCATATCATCTGCCGTGAAGGTGATGTAGGGAGCATTTTGGAGGCGTGGAGGCAATCCTCTACATCTTCCTCCCATGATCCGACCGGCACCTGGGTCATAAAGATTTTAGCGTCAGCTAGAGCCTCTCGCAAAGCTTCTCTGGTTGACTTCGATAGCCTAAGGAGCTCATAAAGAGTGATTCGGGCCGGGATATTGGCCAGTTGAGTCAAGACGTCAAAATGATAAGGTGTCATGGATCCTTCCGCAATGTCTTTTGAGAGAGCTTTAGAAAATCGAAGCTCTTTTTGTCTCTCCACTGGTTATTTTGTGAAGAGCTTGGCTGACTCCATAGCGGGTTTTGGAGGAGTTGGCGCCATTTCGTCATACTTTTTCAAATATGACTGACCCGAACGAGTTTCCGCCATAAATTAGTTGGGTTCTGCAGTGAGGACTATTGTTTTCTCTTCTAAATCAGTCAGTAAGGGAACATCAGTTTTTGCTTCTCAGGAAGAAGCGCACACCACATGACAGGACGAAGCTTTAGCTTTGCCTTTGGACTTTCTGCTGGTAACAGTGGTCCATTGCTGGTCGTCCACAAGGTCGGGATGAACCCACATAACCTCTCCCTGAGGTGTGGGAACAGGAACAGGACCCTTCTCTTGCTGATGATGAGGGTCTATGTTGACCATTCTTGGCTCCCCTCTTGGGATGGGGACTACTCCAGAGGGTGTTGGAGGTTGCCTTCCAAACTGGAGGAATAATGTCATATTGGCTGTTACTTTTTTCTACTCTGGACAGAGTTTTATTACCCCTGCGTCAATCAAAGCCTGAAGGATGTCTTTGAAGACATAACAGCTCTTGGTGGGGTGTCTCAACATCCTATGATACAGGCAGTAGTTGGGATTATTGATTTTATCGACTTCTTCAGGACATCTGGCTTCAGGAAGCTTCAGTCTGTTGCTCTTGTTAAGTAACTTGAACAGCGAGTTAACATGTTCGTCCTTGAAGGAATACTGCTTGCTGGCGCGAGGCTGACTTGAAGAGCCACTTCCCTTGACCGGTTGAGGTTTGATGGGAGATTTGGTCTCTGTCGCCAAATTGTCCTTCCTTTTTGTTTGGAGGGATGCGTCTGGCGCACACCTTGTCGGCCTCTCGGGTCTGGGTTTGTTTTCTTCTGCCCTAATCCGGGCGACAATTTCTTCAGCCTGTTCACCTTGTTGGATCAACTGTTTCCAGGTGCGGCTTTTGGCAACTCCTATTTGGGCGAGGAGCGAAGTTTGTAGATTGTGCCGGCATGTTTCTACCAGGGTGACCTGGGTCACACCGCTTGGACATCGGAGCGCTACATTCTGAAATCTTTCTACAAATGATTTGACAGACTCTCCCTTTCACTGCTTTGTGGCCAAAAGAGTAGGCATTGTGACCTCTGAGTCGTCTTCAAAGAAGCGCGTTAGGAAGAGCTTCTCCAAATCGCCCCAATTTTTAATGGAGCCTTCCGGGAGCTTCATGAACCATTCAAAGGCAAGCCCTTTTAGGGTGCCGATGAACAAACGTGCCAGGATAGCATCGTTATCTATCACATTCCCTGTCTGAGACTTAAAGTAGTAGATATGTTGGTTAGGTGACCCTTTGCCGTCAAATGCTTGGAGGGTTGGAGCTTTGAACTTGGGAGGGTATGGAACAAGGTCCCACTCAGCCGGATATGGCCGGACCACTCCAGCTTCTTGAAGGCCTTTCCGATTAGTAAGGGCCTCAAGACGTTGCTCTAATTGATTCATTCTTTTAGAATGAACCTTTCTCTGGTCTCGGTCGTCTCTTTCCTGAGATGAGGATTTAGACGAGCCAGAAGTAGGTTGCTCTTTCTCCTCAATATGTACAGAAGACGAGCTTTCTCCCTTTTTTCATTTGCCTTTAGACTTTTTAGAGGAGGCTTTGTCGGTTGACTTCCTCTTGTCTTCAAGTAACTGTGCCAGCATCTACTTGAGGGAATCAATAGATTCTTGTTGAGCACGAATCATCTCGAATTGTTCCTTCTGGACCTGGGCCTGCTGCTCCAATCGCCTGGCTGTCTCCTTGAGAGTGTTTGTCATATATATAAAGGCCTGCTTCTCTATAGAAGAGTTTGAAGCCTGTGACTCTGCAATAGCAGAATGCGAGTCATTTACCTTGATGCCCCGAGCCAGGGCATGTACGCGTTGGAAAAATCATAATTGCAAAATTCTTTTGATTGAATAGAAGATTACAACGGATACAATCCGATTACAAAAGAGAGAGAATCTCAGGGTTGATTCTCCTCTTTATTTAATGCTGGGTTCTTCATGTGGCAGTAGGGAGTGAGTCTTGTTCTCCATTGACCGGCCGAACGTCTAGTTTCTCTTATGGATCCTCTTTTTAGATCTACTGGTAGAGTAGCACAGCTCCTATCAGTAATGGAATCTCAAACAGATTTAAAGAACTTGAACTTAGTAAGTTAACAAAAAGAGTTGAACTCTTCTCAGGCTACAAGAGCTTCGAGGCCGAACTCTGCTGAGGTAGCTCTCCTTCTCTGCCTATGGCTTCTTGGATTTCTCCATCAGGACTCTCCTCGTCAGTCCCTTTGTTTTAGAGGTACCCTTCCAGAGCCACTTTTAGAAGAGGTCCCCTCCCCCCGGGTCCCTTAGAGAGGTCTCCTTCTAACACCCCCCTTGCGGTCCCCTTTCTTCTCTAGCTATTCATAGCTATTTATAGAGGAAGTGGGGTGTAACCAACCTCTTAAATCACTCCATAATGGGAAGTTATTCCCCATTATGTGGAGAGAAAACGGGGTGTACCTGACCAAGTTTGTGGCTCAGTTATAGCAAAAATGCGGGTCTCGCGCTGGATGCGGACCTCATTCTAATTTTGAGACGCGGAGCTCACAGGCCTGCGTCTGTGTTAGAACGCGGAACTGCTCAGGCTTATGTTTGAGTTGAGATGCGGAGCTGGCTGAGGTCCGCGTCTGACAAATGACGCGAGGTCTGCGTCTGGAGACCTTCGCGTCTGATATTGGAACGCGAGGTCTGCGTCTGGCGACCTCCGCGTCAGAGGCTGGAACGCGGGATCCGTGTCTGGCATTGGAATGCAACCTCTGCGTCTGGAATTAAAACGCGACCTCCGCATCTAGGAGGTTCGCATCTGAAGCTTTGCCTGTAGTAATTTTTTGATAGTCTACAGAACCCCCTCCAAAGTTTTCGAAACTCCGTGGTTGATTGAGACGGATTTCAGAATACTTTGGACTTCAGTTGAATTGGGACTTCCTGTAATCAGACTGGCATTCTTCTGAGAGGCAGTCTTGAGCTTGATCTTGTCTGGGTTCTGATCTTCGTGAGTGTACTATTGAACTGCTTGAAGCCTTCAAGACAGATCGTTTGTAATTTGATTGTCAGTGTACTGTTGAACTGGTAGAGTTGTCAATTGCCTTTGCCAGTGTACTGTTGAACTGATTACAATAGCAGAGACATACTCTTTGTATTGGGGGAAGAGAGGACGCAGCTCTCACAGACGCGGTTCTGGCACACTGATCAAGTGCAGACGCGAACTTCATCAAAATTGAGATGCAGCTCTCAATTACTGTGGAGACGTAACCTTTATTTGCTGATGAGACTCGACTCTTAAGTTTGTTGAGTCGCAGCTCTATGCTTGAGACGCGAAGGTAACGCTCAAAGCTTCTTTGGAAGAGTTTTAATTGCCAGAGGTGTGATATTAACTTAGCAAATTAAATAGCTCTACTGGGAAAATTTGAGAAGGTTACTGTCAGAGGTATGATGTTAACTTGACAGTGAGATCTGAACTTGTGTTTTGAACAAGTTTTGTGGACTTGCTATTCTATTGATGAGAATAACAAGTGGAGTTTGATCCGCTGAGAATTTATGCCAGAGTCTATCGTCAGAGGTTTAGTATTAACATGACTAGAACTCTGCTGGGAATGAAAGTTTGCTATTAGAGGTGTGATATTAACATAACAGCGATTGATTTTACGATCTATGCAATTTAAGTGGACCTGTCATTGACAAGCGAGATTGGATTTGTTGAGGATCCATGAAGATTTTTACCGTCAGAGGTGTAATGTTAACGTAACGGGTTTGGGTTTATAATTTGAGCAAATTGAATTGTCTGAGGTGTGATATTAACTTGACAAAGATGTGTGCTAGAGGTGTGATATTAACTTAGCACCACGAAAGTCTCATTTTCACTAAGAAAATTGAGAGAATATCATTGTCATAGGTGTAATGTTAACTTAACAATGAAATGCATGCTAGAAGGGTGATGTTTAACTTAGCATTGAAAGATCTTGTTTTCACAGAGAAAATCGAGGAGATCACTGTCATAGGTGTAATGTTAACTTAACAGCGATTGATTTTGCGATATGAGCAACTTTGGTCAGAAGTGTAGTATTAACTTGACCGAGAGATTCTGCGATTTGAGCAGTTTGGTGGACTCGCCATCCTATTGAAGAGGACTGACAAGTTGAAATTTTGGTCAGAGATGTTACGTTAACTTGACCGGGACTTGTCTTGCGATTGGAGCAAGTTTGGTCAGAGGTGTGATGTTAACTTGACCGGGATTTGTCTTGCAATTTGAACAAGTTTGATCAGAGGTATAATGTTAACTTGACCGGGATATTCTGCGATTTGCGCAGTTTGGTGGACTCGCCATCCTATTGAAGAGGACTGACAAGTTAAAATTTTGGTCAGAGGTGTGATGTTAACTTGACCGGGATTTGTCTACTGTTAAAGGTGTGATGTTGAACATAACAGTATTTTGAGTGGACTTGTCATTCTATTGAAGAGAATTGACAAGTTAAAGTTTTACCCCCTGGGATACATCAAAGTCTTACTATCAGAGGTGTGATATTAACATGACAAGTTCGATTTGTATTTCACTGAGAAAATTGAGGGAAATCACTATTAGATGTTTAATGTTAACTTAACAGTGAATATGCCAGAGGTATAATGTTAACTTGACATGTTTGATCTGTGATTATTTCACTGGGGAAATAGTTACAGGCTTTTTGTGGTCCTACCGTTCCATGGATGGGAATTGTAAGGGATTTTGGAGGGGATTTTAGGGAATGAGTTGCATGACAAATATTGATTTCCCTAGAAAATAAAGATTTACTGTTAGAGGTGTAGTGTTTAACATAACAGTAATGGGATTTTGCGATTTAAGCAATTTAAGTGGACCTGTCATTCTATTGAAGAGAATGATAAGTAAGACTAGACTCGTCGGGGATCTAAATATTTCTTTACCGTCAGAGGTGTGATATTAACTTAACGGATCAAATTGAATCTTGTCAGAGGTGTGATATTAACTTGATAAGGATGTGAGCTAGAGGTGTACTGTTAACTTAGCTCCAAAAGAACTTCAATTTCATTGGGGAGACTGAAGATATCACTGTCATAGGTGGTATTAAACTTAACAGTGGGGGTAATGCTAGAGGTATAATTTTGACTTGGCATTGGTCATCTCGACTTCGACAAGGAAGCCCGAGGAAAAGTTATGGCCATAGGTGTATTGTTGAACTTAGCAATGACTTGGACGCTAGAGGTGTGGTGTTAAACTTAGCATCGCTCATCTCAGCTTCGATATGGAAGCCTGAGGAAAAGTGACTGTCAGAGGTTTAATATTGAACTTGGCATCAATTCAATCACTGTTAGAGGTGTAGTGTTAACATAACAGTAATTTGTTAGAGGTGTAATATTAACATGACAATAGTTGGTTTGCGATATGAGCAATTTTGAGGACTTGTCATTCTATTGATGAGAATTGACAAGTAGAGTTTGGAATGTCAGAGGTGTAGTGTTAACTTGACAATCATTGATTTGCGATATGAACAATTTTGAGAACTTGTCATTCTATTGATGAGAATTGATAAGTGAAGTTTGGAATGTCAGAGGTGTAGTATTAACTTGACAATTATTGATTTGCGATATGAGCAATTTTGAGAACTTGTCATTCTATTGATGAGAATTGACAAGTGAAGTTTGGAATGTCAGAGGTGTAGTATTAACTTGACAATTATTGATTTGAGACTCCATGTAGAGGAGCGACAAGCGAAGCTAGTACTCGCTGGGGAGTATTGAAACTTTCTATTGTCAGAGGTTTGATATTAAACTTAACAATGATTGTATTTGTGGACCTACCACTCTATGGAAGAGAATTGGTAGGAAATTTTAGTGAAAAATAAAATGAACTGTCAGAGGTTTAATATTAACGTGACAATCATTGATTTTCTAGATGTGTGTAAAATTCGTTGTTCGAAGTATTGTATCAATATAACAGCGAGGATTTTTAACGAGTTTCATTGTCAGAGGTTTAATATTAACTTGACAGAATCCACTGGGGATTGAAAAATATGATTTGTCAGAGGTTTATTGTTAACATGACAAATCCCAGTTCATTTCATTGGAAGAATGAATATAGGTATTTTTGTGGCCCTACCATTTGTAGGTGAGAATTGGTAGGAGATTTTGGAGGAGAAGATAGGACCAAGTCTCTTAAGGTTTTTAGCAAACTTTCTACACAGACTCGTGTTTTCACGTCAGAGAAAGGACGTGAGTCCGCGTCTGGCGACTTTCGGTTTGACTGAGAAAGGACGCGAGGTCCGCGTCTGGCGACCTCCGCGTCTGATATTGGAACGCGAGGTCCGCATCTGGCGACCTCCGCGTTTGACTGAGAAAGGACGCGAGGTCCGCGTCTGGCAACCTCCGCGTCTGACATTGGAACACGAGGTCTGCGTCTCTTGGGAGAGTTTGAGTTTGAAGTCTTATAGGCTAAAAACTTACAACTCACTCATCTAAAGTTGCAGTGACAATCAAAGAACACCTCCGAGATAACTGCTCGCATCCATGGGATGAGAGCTTCTCAGTTCATATTTGAACATGGCCTCTTGGGGTTGAACGCGAACCTCGCGTTTCTGAAGTGAAACGCGATGATCTCATTCTGGCATAGCCTCTTGCTAAATGCGTGTCTTGCGCTTTTAAATAGAAACGCGAAGGTCATCTTTTAACACTGTCAGCGACTCTCGCACGCTAAGGTCATGTCCTGGCGCGGCCTTGGAACGTGGGTCGCACGTTCTCGCGTTTTGGCACAGCTTGAGGCTGGACGCGAACTTCACATTTTGGCACCGAAACGCGCAGCTCATGAACGCTAGCATCGCGTTTTGTTGCAGAAATGCAGGGCTGAAAGCGAACTTCGCGTTTGGTGATGAAACGCGGGGGTGAAAGCGAGCTCTATTTGCTGATGGTGAACTTGCGTCTTTGTCGAAGATCAGCAATCCCTTTGGCTCGCAGGAGTTAATGCGAACCCCCTGCAAATTGGATTTGTTGAGCCTTGGGAGGAGTTTTGCGGCGAGATTTGCCTTCATCATCATTGGCCCCACGGGTCTCGTAGGAGACATTGATGCGGGCCACATATGCTGTTGCAGCCACTCCTATCTGCTAACGATGAGTGCAATACCTTTGCCATCTCTCGGCATTCCGATTGAGTCGAAGAGGTTGTTGAGAACCCCCGGCATCCGGAACTGGAAGTGCCTTGATAAAAGGATGGAGGAGAGATTGGTCTCTATTGCCATCTTAACCGTGGGTCATGGTGCGGGTCTCTGAAGAGACGTTGGGCTGACCAGTTGTCTCCACGGGAGACTCCCGAAGCTTTGGGGGAGTTCAACTTCTTTTGTTCGAATTCGATCATAAGAGATTCGACTGTGGATCCAAGCATCCGACGTCGGCTTGCGCCACTACTTTCTCGTTGGTTGAGAAAGATCATTGTCCCTACCGGAGTCGCCATCTTTTGTACGTGTCAGAAAAAATCACAATTGCAAAATTCTTTTGATTGAATAGAAGATTACAACGGATACAATCCAATTACAAAAGAGAGGGAATCTCAGAGTTGATTCTCCTCTTTATTTAATGCTGGGTTCTTCATGTGGCGGTGGAGAGTGAGTCTTGTTCTCCGTTGACCGGCCGAACGTCAAGTTTCTCTTGTGGATCCTCTCTTGGGATCTACTGGTGGAGTAGCACAGCTCCTATCAGTAATGGAATCTCAAACAGATTTAAAGAACTTGAACTTAGCAAGTTAACAAAAAGAGTTGAACTCTTCTCAGACTACAAGAGCTTCGAGGTCGAATTCTGCTGAGGTAGCTCTCCTCCTCTGCCCATGGCTTCTTGAATTTCTCCATCAGGACTCTCCTCGTCAGTCCCTTTGTTTTAGAGGTCCCCTTCCAGAGCCTCTTTTAGAAGAGGTCCCCCTCCCCCCGGGTCCCTTAGAGAGGTCTCCTTCTAACACCCCCCCTTTGTGTTGGCCCAAGGTTACAATCACCCATGATTAGTGTATTTTGATGATTACAAAATATATTAGTTATTTGTACTAATAACATTTGTTGTTTAAGTGTGTTTCAGATTTCTATTCATTCTAGAAGTCTTCTCTCACAAATACAAGGATTTGGACTCAAGTCAACTCCAATTGGGCTCAAGGAACAAGTGTTGAAGATTATATGAAGAAGCCTTTTGAAGATCTTGAAGTCCTTAGAAACATTGTAAGAAATAGAATGTTAAAGTTTGAGTATATGAAATTTGGCTCTAGGATTTACACACACACTTGTTTCATATATTTCCTATGTTTTGAAAATGGTTATTTCTAAGTTTTATGCCTTAGTTTATATATACATGTACCAAAAGTTTTATATCTTGAAAATCTTGTATAAAACATGTGTATAAACTATTTTCTGCATAATACTTAGCTATATGTATTTTTAAAATATTTCTCAAATTTTTCTAACTCAAAACCAGCCCAGTTTTCAGTTTCAGGCAACTCCGGCCGACCGGCCCGGTCGACCGGCGATGTGTCTGGACATGCACTGTTTGTGCATGTCTGTCGGTCGACCGGACCGGTCGACCGACGGAGAGCAAATTGCTCACAGGTTTCTTCGGTCGACCGGACCGGTCGACCGGAAGAAGGAAACTGTGTTTCCTCTTTTGGGACGGTCGACCGGACCGGTCGACCGAGAGCCAACGGCTCTTTGCAGCTGGCCTGACGGTCGACCGGACCGGTCGACCGCCAAGCCTGCTATAGCCTAACGGCTCTTTCCTCTTTGGGCTATTCTGAAAAACTGTTTTTGTTTTCAGCTTTAACAGATTTTTGGAGAGTTGTTGGGGAGCTTTTGCAGGTCAAATTAGGTGTAAAGAAATTATTTTTAACCTATTTTCCAACCCTATAAATAGAGGAGAAGTCTCTCTTGCATATTACTAAGAAAATCCTCAAGTTTGTGTTGTTTTCAAAAGAGAAAAGAAAAGAGTTTAAAGCTTTCATTCCAATTCTTTTTGAGCTTGTTTTTCAGTTGTGTTTGATTACTAATATCACTCTACAACTGAAGTTTTTCTCACCACACTTCATAGAGCCAAAAATCCTATACTCATTCTATAGTGAAGTTGTAATTAAAGTGAGAGTGTCTGTAAAAGAGTTTGAGAAAAAGTGTAGTGATCTTGTTGTGATCACTTTGTTCTTGTAATCCTTTCCTTGTGGAGCAACCTCTTCGGTAGAGGTCCTTTGTACTCGGTGGAGCTCGATACTCGGTCTTCGGTAGACCAAATTGTAAAGGCGTCCTCGGTGGATAGTGGAAACCCTTCACGGAGGTGAAGGCGGGGAGTAGAGCGGTGGCTCGAACCTCGAAACAAATCACTTTGTTTGCGATTGCCTTTGCGTCAATTCTTGCTTTACTTTTCAATAGCTCCTTATTGCTTTCTATTGCATACTTGTGATATTGTTTAAATCTCTTGTGCTACTATTTGCTTGCTTGTAATTCTTGCCATATATCATTGTGTTTGCATCATTCTTCATATCATCCATTTCATACTTGTGTGTGCCAATCCCGTACTCATCCAACAAGAGCTTCACATAGCGCCTCAACCCATATCAAGGGAATCAAGAGGAGTTTAGTCCAGAGCCTCGCAAGAGGAATTCGGCTACACTTGTTGAATTGTACTAAGTTGAGCCTCACTTGTTTTTAGGTTCCGCATTTAGAGAGTTAAAATTTTTTAAGATTAGCAATCACACCTATTCACCCCCCCTCTAGGTGTTTTTCAATTGGTATCAGAGCTTGGACTCTAGGATTTGGTTTAACAATCTTAGAGAAGATCCTAATTTGCTAATCATTTCATTCATATTCATATAGTAAATATGGCCGATGGAATTAAGACCCCTCCTAAGTTTGATGGACTTAACTTTCCCATATGGAAAGTTAAGATGACCGTGTTTTTGCAATCTCTAGGTAGCCGAGTTGCAAAAGCCGTGACTAAGTCCTTTAGTGTACCCCCGGTGACGAATCCACTTGGTCCGAAATAGAGACTAAGGAATTCGATGCCAATGCCAAAGCTCACTATGCACTTCTACAAGCCCTTAATGATGATGACATTTCTAGGGTTATCCATTGCAAATCCACATATGAGATTTGGTCACACTTGATAGTCACTCATGAGGGGACCTCACAAGTAAAGAAGGCTAAGATTGACCTTCTTTGGTCCCAATATGAAACATTTAGCATGCAAGAAAATGAAACCATAGATGATATGGTTACAAGATTTACCAAGATTACTAATGGACTCTCTTCTTTAGGTGAGGATATCAACAATGATCAAAGAGTAAGGAAGATCATCCGAGCCCTTCCTCCTTCATGGGAAGTTAAAGCTACAACCTTGAAGGAACTCAACGACAATGAAGAGATGGAGCTTATAGGTCTCATTGGGAACCTCAAAACCATGAGATGGAAAAGAAAGCAAGGGAGGATATGGCTCCTTCCAAAAAGAAGACTATCGCCTTCAAGAGTCAAGCTACACACTCCGATGAAGACGATGAAGAAGAAGATGATGAGGAGCTCTCACTCCTTGTAAAGAACGTCCGGAGGATGTACAACAAGGCGAAGTACCAAGGTAGAAGAAGATGGCAAGGAGGCAAAGAAGAAAGGAAAATCACTTGTTTCAATTGCCAAAAGCCCGGACACATTGTTGCGGAGTGTCCGGACAAAGCTAAGCCTCCACTTCAAAGAAGCCCTACAAGAAGAAGGCTATGAAGGCAACTTGGGATTCGGAGACCGAATCCGAGGAAGAAATAGACACCGCCAACATGTGCTTCATGGCTAATGAAGGCACAAGCAAGGTAACCTCTTCCCCTTCTCATGATAATGAACTTTCTATGGATGTGTTAGAAGAGGCTTTTGTTGAGTTGTCACAAAACTATGATTTCTTAAAGAAAAAGTATCTTAAAATGAAAAAGGATAATGAATCTTTAAGTCTTCAAGTTTTTACTCTTACAAAGGAAAAAGATGATTTGATTTCCACTTTGGCCACTACCAAAAATGATTTTGAAAAATATAAGATTTCTTGCAAAGGTAAGGCCCCACTAATTGATTCTAATGAAGTTTCTATGCTTAAGGAAAGATTAGACTCATTAAGTGTTGTTTTGAAAAATTGTGAGTTTAACAAGAAGAAAATTGAGGCTATGTTTCCTAAGAAACAAGCCCCAAAGAAAAATGCTCATGCTCATGTTCATGTTCATGCTACACAACCTAAACAACATGGCAAAACCTCAAAACATGCTCACACTACACATACACATCATGCATTCATGTATGGTAGAGTGTTCTCATGTTCACATTGTGAACGGAAAGGGCACTTAGCCAATTTTTGCTATGATAGATTAAACGTTTCACGTCATAATGTTTGGGTTCGAGGCACTAACTTTAAAGGACCCAAGAAAGTTTGGGTACCAAAATCAACAATTATGTTAAATGATGTAGGTACTTTCCAAATCCCAACGACGTAGAGGATTGTGGCATCTTGATAGCGGTTGCTCAAGGCACATGACTTGGACATCAACAACTTTGCAACCCTATCAAGATATCATGAAGGTGGCACCGTCACCTTCGGAGATGACGCCAAGGGTAAAATCATCGGTATTGGTAATGTAAAACTTGGCACCTCTCCTTTAATTGAAAATGTAGTTTTAGTTGATGGCCTCAAGTATAATCTCTTGAGTGTTAGTCAACTTTGTGATAAAGGTTTTGATGTTGTTTTTGATAATGTTGCTTGTAAAGTAATTGATAGAACTTCTAATGTTTGTGTATTTTCTGGTTTTCGTGAAAGTAATGTTTATATGATTGATATGTTAAATATGTCTTGTAATATTACTTGTTTGAAAACCCTCGATGATGACTCTTGGTTGTGGCATAGGAGATTAGGGCATATTTCTTTTGATCACATTTCTAGGTTAAACACAAAGGAAATGGTGAAAGGTATTCCTTGCTTGAATTTTGAAAAGGACCGAGTTTGTGACACATGTCAATTTGGGAAACAAACTAAGTCTTCTTTCAAGTCAATTAAGGATATCATGACATCACGTCCTTTGGAGTTAATCCATATGGATCTTTTTGGCCCTACACAAACCAAAAGTCTAAGTGGGAATAGATTTGCTTATGTTTTGGTTGATGATTTTTCAAGATTTACTTGGGTTTTCTTTCTTGAACATAAAAGCCAAGCATTCTCTTATTTTCAAACTTTTAAGAAAAGAGTTGAAAAAGAAAAGGATGTTTCGATTTTGAGAATAAGAAGTGATAGAGGAGGTGAATTCATTAACCAACCCTTTACCACTTTTTGTGATGAACATGGAATAAAGCATGAACTTCTTGTCCTAGAACTCCACAACAAAATGGAGTAGTTGAACGAAAAAATAGAACATTACAAGAGATGGCTAGGACAATGCTAAGTGAATATGGTCTACCACATTATTTGTGGGCCGAGGCCGTTAATACATCATGCTATATATCAAATCGTGTTTTCTTATGTAAAAATACTACTAAAACTTCTTTTGAAATGTACTTTTCTAGAAAACCAAATGTTTCCTATTTTAAAGTTTTTGGATGCAAATGTTTTATTTTAAATACAAAAGATAATTTAGGAAAGTTTGATGCTAGATCTTATGAGGCTATTTTTGTAGGTTACTCAAACACTAGTAAGGCTTATAGAGTTTTCATTAGATCATCATTGACTATTGAAGAGTCTATTCATGTTAAGTTTGAGGAATCTAACAAGTTTGTTAAGAATGTTGTAGAAATAGATGCATTGGATGAAGGTTTGGAGAAAGTGACCTTGGAGGATGCTTCTACTATGGGAGACAAACCAAAGGATGATGAAGGAAGCGAAGCTAAGGTGGAAGAGGCACAAGGAAATGAAAATCAAACATGAGGTGGAGCCTACTCAACCACTACCAAAGGATTGGAGATACAATTCACATCATCCCAAGGACCTCGTCATAGGTGAAGTATCAAAAGGGTAACTACTCGCTCTAGACTTCATGACTATTGTGAAACTATGCATTCATTTCTCATATTGAACCCAAAATGTCCTCGAAGCCGAGGGCGATTCATATTGGTTGCTAGCCATGCAAGAGGAGCTCAATCAATTTGAGCGAAACCAAGTTTGGCACCTTGTTCCTAGGCCCCACGATAGACCAACAATTGGTACTAAGTGGATCTTTAAGAACAAGTTGGATGAATCGGGTAATGTAGTTAGAAACAAGGCTAGGTTAGTTGCCCAAGGTTACACTCAAATCGAAGGGATCGATTTTGAAGAAACCTTTGCACCCGTAGCACGGCTTGAAGCCATACGGATGACACTAGCATTTGCCTCATATAAAGATTTCAAATTATTTCAAATGGATGTTAAAAGTGCTTTTCTAAATAGTTTTATTGAAGAGGAGGTGTATGTTGAACAACCCCCCGGGTTTGTTGATCCTACACATTCGGATTTTGTTTTTAAATTAGATAAAGCTCTTTATGGTTTAAAACAAGCCCCTAGGGCTTGGTATGAAAGACTTTCTTCATTTTTGATTTCAAATGGTTTTAAGAAAGATAAAATTGACACAACTTTTTTTACAAAACATGTAGAAAAGGATTCTTATTGTGCAAATTTATGTGGATGATATTATTTTGGTTCTACTAATGAATCTCTTTGCAAAGCTTTTGAATCATGCATGAAGGATGAATTCAAAATGTCTATGATGGGGGAACTCAACTATTTCCTTGGACTCCAAATCAAGCAAAAGAAGGATGGATCTTCATCAATCAAGCCAAGTACACAAAGGAACTAATCAAAAGGTTTGGGCTTGAAGGATCGAAAGTAAGCAAAACTCCCATGGCAACAACTACAAAGCTTGACAAGGATGAACAAGGTAAAAGTGTAGACATTAAACTTTATAGAAGCATGATAGGTAGTTTATTGTATTTGACGGCTAGTAGGCCGGATATTATGTTTTCCGTTTGTCTTTGTGCACGTTTTCAATCTTGTCCTAAAGAATCTCACATAATTGCGGTTAAACGCATAATTAGATACCTTAAGGGCACTATTGAAATGGGTTTGTGGTATCCTAAAACCGGATTATTTGAAATGAAGAGTTTTTCGGATGCCGACTATGCGGGTTGTAGGGTAGATAGGAAGAGCACAAGTGGAACATGTCAATTCTTAGGTAATTGTCTTGTATCTTGGTCTTCCAAAAAGCAAAATTCGGTAGCCCTATCAACCGCCGAGGCGGAGTATGTTGCAGCCGGAGCTTGTTGTGCACAAGTTCTTTGGATGAAACATACTCTCCTTGACTATGATTTACACTTTGATCATGTTAAAATATTTTGTGATAATATTAGTACTATTCACATGATAAAGAATGCAAATCAACATAGTAAAACCAAACACATTGACATTAGGTATCACTTTCTTAGAGATCATTATGAGAAAGGTGATATTGTTATTGAATATGTTTCTACCGATTTTCAACTTGCCGATATTTTTACTAAATCATTAGACTATGCTAGATTTTCATTTATTTGTGGTGAGTTGAATGTTTGCATTATGGATTCTTAAAATAAAATTTTTTTAAATTGGTATTTTAACCCTTTTTGATGTATGACAAAAAGGGGGAGAATAAGTTTAAGAGTTTGATATTTTGAATTTGAATAAGTTTAAGAGTTTGTTAGTTTGAATTTGTTTGAGTTTGTTAAGTTTGTTTATTTAAGTTTTTGACAAAACTATTTTGCCTTGAATGCTTTATGTATTGTGCTTCCATAGTCAAATTTTTATACATAGCATTATTTGAGGGGGAGTTTTCCAAACTCCCCTTCCATGTTTATTTAAATAACCTATATGTTTTGTCATCATCAAAAAGGGGAGATTGTTGGCCCAAGGTTACAGTCACCCATGATTAGTGTATTTTGATGATTACAAAACATATTAGTTATTTGTACTAATAACATTTGTTATTTAAGTGTGTTTCAGATTTCTATTCATTCTAGAAGTCTTCTCTCACAAATACAAGGATTTGGACTCAAGTCAACTCCAATTGGGCTCAAGGAACAAGTGTTGAAGATTATATGAAGAAGCCTTTTTGAAGATCTTGAAGTCCTTAGAAACATTGTAAGAAATAGAATGTTAAAGTTTGAGTATATGAAATTTGGCTCTAGGATTTGCACACACACTTGTTTCATATATTTTCTATGTTTTGAAAATGGTTATTTCTAAGTTTTATGCCTTAGTTTATATATACATGTACCAAAAGCTTTATATCTTGAAAATCTTGTATAAAACATGTGTATAAACTATTTTCTGCATAATACTTAGCTATATGTATTTTTAAAATATTTCTCAAAATTTTTCTAAACTCAAAAACAGCCCAGTTTTTCTGTTTCAGGCAACTCCGGCCGACCGGCCCGGTCGACCGGCGATGTGTCTGGACATGCACTGTTTGTGCATGTCTGTCGGTCGACCGAACCGGTCGACCGACGGAGAGCAAATTGCTCACAGGTTTTTTTCGGTCGACCGGACCGGTCGACCGGAAGAAGGAAACTGTGTTTCCTCTTTTGGGACGGTCGACCGGACCGGTCGACCGAGAGCCAACGGCTCTTTGCAGCTGGCCTTGCGGTCGACCGGACCGGTCGACCGCCAAGCCTGCTATAGCCTAACGGCTCTTTCCTCTTTGGGCTATTCTGAAAAACTGTTTTTGTTTTCAGCTTTAACAGATTTTTGGAGAGTTGTTGGGGAGCTTTTTCAGAGAAAATAAGACCAAAAGAAATTGTTTTTAACCTATTTTTAACCCTATAAATAGAGGAGAAGTCTCTCCTTCATATCACCAAGAAAAATCCTAAAGTTTGTGTTGTTTTCAAAAGAGAAAAGAAAAGAGTTTAAGGCTTTCATTCCAATTCTTTTTGAGCTTGTTTTTCAGTTGTGTTTGATTACTAATATCACTCTACAACTGAAGTTTTTCTCACCACACTTCATAGAGCCAAAAATCCAATACTCATTCTATAGTGAAGTTGTAATTGAAGTGAGAGTGTTTGTAAAAGAGTTTGAGAAAAAGTGTAGTGATCTTGTTGTGATCACTTTGTTCTTGTAATCCTTTCCTTGTGAAGCAACCTCTTGGGTAGAGGTCCTTTGTACTCGGTGGAGCTCGGTGCTCGGTCTTCGGTAGACCAAATTGTAAAGGCGTCCTCGGTGGATAGTGGAAACCCTTCACGGAGGTGAAGGCGGGGAGTAGAGCGGTGGCTCGAACCTCGAAACAAATCACTTTGTTTGCGATTGCCTTTGCGTCTAATTCTTACTTTACTTTTTAATAGCTCCTTATTGCTTTCTATTGCATACTTGTGATTTTGTTTAATTCTCTTATGCTACTATTTGCTTGCTTGTAATTCTTGCCATATATCATTGTGTTTGCATCATTCATCATATCATCCATTTCATACTTGTGTGTGCCAATCCCGTACTCATCCAACAAGAGCTTCACATAGCGCCTCAACCCATATTAAGGGAATCAAGAGGAGTTTAGTCCAGAGCCTCGCAAGAGGAATTCAGCTACACTTGTTGAATTGTACTAAGTTGAGCCTCACTTGTTTTAGGTTCCGCATTTAGAGAGTTAAAATTTTTAAGATTAGCAATCACACCTATTCACCCCCCCCTCTAGGTGTTTTTCAATTGGTATCAGAGCTTGGACTCTAGGATTTGATTTGACAACCTTAGAGAAGATCCTAATTTGCTAATCACTTCATTCATATTCATATAGTAAAAATGGCCGATGGAATTAAGACCCCTCCTAAGTTTGATGGACTTAACTTTCCATATGGAAAGTTAAGATGACCGTGTTTTTGCAATTTCTAGGTAGCCGAGTTGCAAAAGCCGTGACTAAGTCCTTTAGTGTACCCCCCGGTGACGAATCCACTTGGTCCGAAATAGAGACTAAGGAATTCGATGCCAATGCCAAAGCTCACTATGCACTTCTACAAGCCCTTAATGATGATGACATTTCTAGGGTATTCATTGCAAATCCGCATATGAGATTTGGTCACATTTGATAGTCACACATGAGGGGACCTCACAAGTAAAGAAGGCTAAGATTGACCTTCTTCGGTCCCAATATGAAACATTTAGCATGCAAGAAAATGAAACCATAGATGATATGGTTACAAGATTTACCAAGATTACTAATGGACTCTCTTCTTTAGGTGAAGATATCAACAATGATCAAGAGTAAGGAAGATCATCCGTGCACTTCCTCCTTCATGGGAAGTTAAAGCAACAACCTTGAAGGAACTCACGACAATGAAGAGATGGAGCTTATAGGTCTCATTGGGAACCTCAAAACCCATGAGATGGAAAGGAAAGCTAGGGAGGATATGGCTCCTTCCAAAAGAAGACTATCGCCTTCAAGAGTCAAGCTACACACTCCGATGAAGACGATGAAGAAGAAGATGATGAGGAGCTCTCACTCCTTGTTAAGAATGTCCGGAGGATGTACAACAAGGCGAAGTACCAAGGTAGAAGAAGATGGCAAGGAGGCAAAGAAGAAAGAAGGATCACTTGTTTCAATTGCCAAAAGCCCGGACACATTGTTGCGGAGTGTCCGGACAAAGCTAAGCCCTCCACTTCAAAGAAGCCTTACAAGAAGAAGGCTATGAAGGCAACTTGGGATTCGGAGACCGAATCCGAGGAAGAAATAGACACCGCCAACATGTGCTTCATGGCTAATGAAGGCACAAGTAAGGTAACCTCTTCCCCTTCTCATGATAATGAACTTTCTATGGATGTGTTAGAAGAGGCTTTTGTTGAGTTGTCACAAAACTATGATTTCTTAAAGAAAAAGTATCTTAAAATGAAAAAGGATAATGAATCTTTAAGTCTTCAAGTTTTTACTCTTACAAAGGAAAAAGATGATTTGGTTTCCACTTTGGCCACTACCAAAAATGATTTTGAAAATATAAGATTTCTTGCAAAGGTAAGGCCCCACTAATTGATTCAAATGAAGTTTCTATGCTTAAGGAAAGATTAGACTCATTAAGTGTTGTTTTGAAAGATTGTGAGTTTAACAAGAAGAAAATTGAGGCTATGTTTCCTAAGAAACAAGCCCCAAAGAAAAATGCTCATGCTCATGTTCATGTTCATGCTACACAACCTAAACAACATGGCAAAACCCCAAAACATGCTCACACTACACATACACATCATGCATTCATGTATGGTAGAGTGTTCTCATGTTCACATTGTGGACGGAAAGGGCACTTAGCCAATTTTTGCTATGATAGATTAAACGTATCACGTCATAATGTTTGGGTTCGAGGCACTAACTTTAAAGGACCCAAGAAAGTTTGGGTACCAAAATCAACAATTATGTTAAATGATGTAGGTACTTTCCAAATCCCAACGACGTAGAGGATTGTGGTTCTTGATAGCGGTTGCTCAAGGCATATGACTTGGGACATCAACAACTTTGCAACCCTATCAAGATATCATGAAGGTGGCACCGTCACCTTCGGAGATGACGCCAAGGGTAAAATTATCGGTATCGGTAATGTAAAACTTGGCACCTCTCCTTTAATTGAAAATGTAGTTTTAGTTGATGGCCTCAAGCATAATCTCTTGAGTGTTAGTCAACTTGTGATAAAGGTTTTGATATTATTTTTGATAATGTTGCTTGTAAAGTAATTGATAGAACTTCTAATGTTTGTGTATTTTCCGGTTTTCGTGAAAGTAATGTTTATATGATTGATATGTTAAATATGTCTTGTAATATTACTTGTTTGAAAGCCCTCGATGATGACTCTTGGTTGTGGCATAGGAGATTAGGGCATATTTCTTTTGATCACATTTCTAGGTTAAACACAAAGGAAATGGTGAAAGATATTCCTTGCTTGAATTTTGAAAAAGACCGAGTTTGTGACGCATGTCAATTTGGGAAACAAACTAAGTCCTCTTTCAAGTCAATTAAGGATATCATGACATCACGTCCTTTGGAGTTAATCCATATAGATCTTTTTGGCCCTACACAAATCAAAAGTCTAAGTGGGAATAGATTTGCTTATGTTTGGTTGATGACTTTTCAAGATTTACTTGGGTTTTCTTTCTTGAACATAAAAGCCAAGCATTCTCTTATTTTCAAACTTTTAAGAAAAGAGTTGAAAAGGAAAAAGATGTTTCGATTTTGAGAATAAGAAGTGATAGAGGAGGTGAATTCATTAACCAACCCTTTACCACTTTTTGTGATGAACATGGAATAAAGCATGAACTTTCTTGTCCTAGAACTCCACAACAAAATGGAGTAGTTGAACGGAAAAATAGAACATTACAAGAGATGGCTAGGACAATGCTAAGTGAATATGGTCTACCACATTATTTGTGGGCCGAGGCCGTTAATACATCATGCTATATATCAAATCGTGTTTTCTTGTGTAAAAATACTACTAAAACTTCTTTTGAAATGTATTTTTCTAGAAAACCTAATGTTTCCTATTTTAAAGTTTTTGGTTGCAAATGCTTTGTTTTAAACACAAAAGATAATTTAGGAAAGTTTGATGCTAGATCTTATGAGGCTATTTTTGTAGGTTACTCAAACACTAGTAAGGCTTATAGAGTTTTCATTAGATCATCATTGACTATTGAAGAGTCTATTCATGTTAAGTTTGAGGAATCTAACAAGTTTGTTAAGAATGTTGTAGAAATAGATGCATTGGATGAAGGTTTGAGAAAGTGACCTTGGAGGATGCTTCTACTATGGGAGACAAACCAAAGGATGATGAAGGAAGCGAAGCTAAGTGGAAGAGGCACAAGGAAATGAAAATCAAACACATGAGGTGGAGCCTACTCAACCACTACCAAAGGATTGGAGATACAATCCACATCATCCCAAGGACCTCGTCATAGGTGAAGTATCAAAAGGGTAACTACTCGCTCTAGACTTCATGACTATTGTGGTAACTATGCATTCATTTCTCATATTGAACCCAAAAATGTCCTCGAAGCCGAGGCCGATTCATATTGGTTGCTAGCCATGCAAGAGGAGCTCAATCAATTTGAGCGCAACCAAGTTTGGCACCTTGTTCCTAGGCCCCACGATAGACCAACAATTGGTACTAAGTGGATCTTTAAGAACAAGTTGGATGAATCGGGTAATGTAGTTAGAAACAAGGCTAGGTTAGTTGCCCAAGGTTACACTCAAATCGAAGGGATCGATTTTGAAGAAACCTTTGCACCCGTAGCACGGCTTGAAGCCATACGGATGACACTAGCATTTGCCTCATATAAAGATTTCAAATTATTTCAAATGGATGTTAAAAGTGCTTTTCTAAACGGTTTTATTGAAGAGGAGGTGTATGTTGAACAACCCCCCGGGTTTGTTGATCCTACACATCCGGATTTTGTTTTTAAATTAGATAAAGCTCTTTATGGTTTAAAACAAGCCCCTAGGGCTTGGTATGAAAGACTTTCTTCATTTTTGATTTCAAATGGTTTTAAGAAAGGTAAAATTGACACAACTTTGTTTACAAAACATGTAGAAAAGGATATTCTTATTGTGCAAATTTATGTGGATGATATTATTTTTGGTTCTACTAATGAATCTCTTTGCAAAGCTTTTGAGTCATGCATGAAGGATGAATTTGAAATGTCTATGATGGGGGAGCTCAACTATTTCCTTGGACTCCAAATCAAGCAAAAGAAGGATGGGATCTTCATCAATCAAGCCAAGTACACAAAGGAACTAATCAAAAGGTTTGGGCTTGAAGGATCGAAAGTAAGCAAAACTCCCATGGCAACAACTACAAAGCTTGACAAGGATGAACAAGGTAAAAGTGTAGACATTAAATTATATCGTAGCATGATTGGTAGTTTGCTTTATTTGACGGCTAGTAGGCCGGATATTATGTTTTCCGTTTGTCTTTGTGCACGTTTTCAATCTTGTCCTAAAGAATCTCACATAATTGCGGTTAAACGCATAATTAGATACCTTAAGGGCACTATTGAAATGGGTTTGTGGTATCCTAAAACCGGATTATTTGAAATGAAGAGTTTTTTCGGATGCCGACTATGCGGGTTGTAGGGTAGATAGGAAGAGCACAAGTGGAACATGTCAATTCTTAGGTAATTGTCTTGTATCTTGGTCTTCCAAAAAGCAAAATTCGGTAACCCTATCAACCGCCGAGGCGGAGTATGTTGCAGCCGGAGCTTGTTGTGCACAAGTTCTTTGGATGAAACATACTCTCCTTGACTATGATTTACACTTTGATCATGTTAAAATATTTTGTGATAATACTAGTACTATTCACATGACAAAGAATGCAAATCAACATAGTAAAACAAACACATTGACATTAGGTATCACTTTCTTAGAGATCACTATGAGAAAGGTGATATTGTTATTGAATATGTTTCTACCAATTTTCAACTTGCCGATATTTTTACCAAACCATTAGACTATGCTAGATTTTCATTTATTTGTGGTGAGTTGAATGTTTGCATTATGGATTCTTAAAAATAAAATTTTTCAATTGGTATTTTAACCCTTTTTGATGTATGACAAAAAGGGGGAGAATAAGTTTAGTTTGATATTTAGTTTTGATATTATTTGAGCTTTATTTTATGAAGAAAAGAAAGTTTGTTTATTTGAGTTTTATGAAGAAAATTTATTTTATGAAGAAAAAGAAAGTTTGTTTATTTGAGTTTTATGAAGAAAAAGAAAGTTTGTTTATTTAAGTTTTTGACAAAACTTTTGTACATTGAATGCTTTATGTATTGTGCTTTCAATAGTCCAATTTTTTATACATAGCATTATTTGAGGGGGAGTTTTTCAAACTCCTCTTTCATGTTTAAATAACCTATATGTTTTGTCATCATCAAAAAGGGGGAGATTGTTGGCCCAAGGTTACAATCACCCATGATTAGTGTATTTTGATGATTACAAAACATATTAGTTATTTGTACTAATAACATTTGTTATTTAAGTGTGTTTCAGATTTCTATTCATTCTAGAAGTCTTCTCTCACAAATACAAGGATTTGGACTCAAGTCAACTCCAATTGGGCTCAAGGAACAAGTGTTGAAGATTATATGAAGAAGCCTTTTTGAAGATCTTGAAGTCCTTAGAAACATTGTAAGAAATAGAATGTTAAAGTTTGAGTATATGAAATTTGGCTCTAGGATTTGCACACACACTTGTGTCATATATTTCCTATGTTTTGAAAATGGTTATTTCTAAGTTTTATGCCTTAGTTTATATATACATGTACCAAAAGCTTTATATCTTGAAAATCTTGTATAAAACATGTGTATAAACTATTTTCTGCATAATACTTAGCTATATGTATTTTTAAAATATTTCTCAAAATTTTTCTAAACTCAAAAACAGCCCAGTTTTTCTGTTTCAGGCAACTCCGGCCGACCGGCCCGGTCGACCGGCGATGTGTCTGGACATGCACTGTTTGTGCATGTCTGTCGGTCGACCGGACCGGTCGACCGACGGAGAGCAAATTGCTCACAGGTTTTTTTGGTCGACCGGACCGGTCGACCGGAAGAAGGAAACTGTGTTTCCTCTTTTGGGACGGTCGACCGGACCGGTCGACCGAGAGCCAACGGCTCTTTGCAGCTGGCCTTGCGGTCGATCGGACCGGTCGACCGCCAAGCCTGCTATAGCCTAACGGCTCTTTCCTCTTTGGGCTATTCTGAAAAACTGTTTTTGTTTTCAGCTTTAACAGATTTTTGGAGAGTTGTTGGGGAGCTTTTTCAGAGAAAATAAGACCAAAAGAAATTGTTTTTAACCTATTTTTAACCCTATAAATAGAGGAGAAGTCTCTCCTTCATATCACCAAGAAAAATCCTAAAGTTTGTGTTGCTTTCAAAAGAGAAAAGAAAAGAGTTTAAGGCTTTCATTCCAATTCTTTTTGAGCTTGTTTTTCAGTTGTGTTTGATTACTAATATCACTCTACAACTGAAGTTTTTCTCACCACACTTCATAGAGCCAAAAATCCAATACTCATTCTATAGTGAAGTTGTAATTGAAGTGAGAGTGTTTGTAAAAGAGTTTGAGAAAAAGTGTAGTGATCTTGTTGTGATCACTTTGTTCTTGTAATCCTTTCGTTGTGGAGCAACCTCTTGGGTAGAGGTCCTTTGTACTCGGTGGAGCTCGGTGCTCGGTCTTCGGTAGACCAAATTGTAAAGGCGTCCTCGGTGGATAGTGGAAACCCTTCACGGAGGTGAAGGCGGGGAGTAGAGCGGTGGCTCGAACCTCGAAACAAATCACTTTGTTTGCGATTGCCTTTGCGTCTAATTCTTGCTTTACTTTTCAATTGCTCCTTATTGCTTTCTATTGCATACTTGTGATTTTGTTTAATTCTCTTGTGCTACTATTTGCTTGCTTGTAATTCTTGCCATATATCATTGTGTTTGCATCATTCATCATATCATCCATTTCATACTTGTGTGTGCCAATCCCGTACTCATCCAACAAGAGCTTCACATAGCGCCTCAACCCATATTAAGGGGAATCAAGAGGAGTTTAGTCCAGAGCCTCGCAAGAGGAATTCGGCTACACTTGTTGAATTGTACTAAGTTGAGCCTCACTTGTTTTAGGTTCCGCATTTAGAGAGTTAAAATTTTTAAGATTAGCAATCACACCTATTCACCCCCCCCTCTAGGTGTTTTTCAGTAGATCTTGCATTCGAATGTCGGATGTTAGTATTTGAGTAGGAATTCGGCCTCGAATCCTTCTGGAATGACACAAGTCTCCTCTGTCCCTCTCTCTCCCCCTCTCTCCCTCTCTACACACACACATCCCCCTCAACCGCCAGCTGAGAGACTCTCTCAGCTGGCATTGCAACTCTTGTCGCAGTCCACTGCGATATTGATCGCAGTCCTAAAAAAATTCAGATATCCTCAGTCTAATTAGCATTGCAACCATGCTAGCAGCCCTCACAAAATACTGTGACTATGGTAGAAATCTTCACAAAAAATACTGCGACCATGATCGAAATCCTCACAAAAACATTACGATCATGGTAGCGCAACGATCAAGATCTGTGCTTGAGATTCAGCCACTTCGTCGCTAGCTGAGAGTCTCTCAGCCGGCAGTTGAGGTACATTTTACTCATATATATGTATATATGTATGTGCGTGTGTGTCTCTCTCTCTCTGTGTGTGTGTGTACATATACATATATATGTATGTATATATACATATACATATAATGTATGTATATATACATATGTACATATGTATATGTTTATATGTATATATACACACACACGTGTGTGTGTGTGTGCGCGCGTCTATATATGCATGTATGTATGTTCCAAATGTAGCAAGTCGTTTTATTTCTCTCTTTTAATGCAATTAATTTTTTTTCATCTTCTTCTCTGTGGTGGTGATTTTCTGTCACAAGTGATTGGATGGTCAATCATCACCTCAAGCGATAGATGATTAGGTTGGGTGGGTTAGTGTACGTAAATAAAGCACAATAAAAAAAAGTCACACTTGATTTTATATGAAAACCCTTAACTGAAAAAAATCATGGGGAGAAAAAGGAGCTTCATTATAATTCTCAGTTTACAATGATTATAGAAATTTAGAAGATAAGTATAGTGTTTCAGAACCAGAATTCCACTCCTTTGGTGTCGGGGTTGAATCCTTTTTATCTGGAGGGTCGTGGGATCGAATCGCTTTCTTCATTGGAGGACGAGCTTTACTTATACTCGACTGAGCGATGGTGCGGGCTAGATCTTCGTAACTGCACAATTTACATGCGTCGACTTATTGTAACGGCCACGATCTGTGGTACTGACTTTTTGGGATTGTATGTTGAGAAATCTGTCACTGTTCATAAATATCTACGCTGAGTAACACCACATGTTATAAACGTAGAGAAAAATTAAGTGGTGTAACTGTCAGAGGAGATCGAGAGTGAGCTATTGCTGGAGCTGCTTGATTCAGGGTTGGAGTCTTCGAAACAGAGGAAGTCTCAGAGCGGAGAGGACCTGGAGGAGGTCGAGAACAGCATTCACTTCAGAGGAAAGTTCTGATGTACCTTGGAGAGTTGGAAGGTGAGGGACATGTGTTGTCATCTTGAGTGGGGTCAGATTTGAGTTGGGCCTCCGAGTCAGGGGAATCCCAACAGCAGTGATTTCTTTCGAGTGGGGGTTTTGCCCCATCAGTGGATTTGTAAACTTTGGTAAGTTCCTAAAGTGGGGGTGCGATCTATTGACAGATTAGATGCATCTACTCCGTGCGGGGGTGGAACCCACAACAGAGTGACAATCCCGCTTGGAGGGTTCATCCTCCTGTAGGCTGGCATTTGTGTTTCGTGCCCGGCAAGAGAGAAACTACTAGTGTAACGGTCTCAGATTTTAGTCATCGAGTTAACTTTAATCCAATCCAATTATGCTAATCAATCATATAATATTTGTAATCATTTTTGAATTCATCAAAATTTTTGGCAGCATTCGCTCTATAATACGGAGTCTGCTCTGATACATCGATACATACAATTCTAAAATTTTCATCAATCATATATCTATATACAATATCCCACGCAGTTTATATCACAATTTTGACTTAACATCGCCTACTTATAAATCTCTCAAATTCAATGTGAATACAACTCAAGATAATAAATTAAACACTTATTTGGGAATATTCTCCTCGGTATCAACGTCTAACACAAGCTAACTCAAGATAATATCCATATAGAACTTATACACAGATCTACACATATACATCATCGAATCAAATCACACATATTCGACTATTCAGTCTAATTTATAACATCAACTCTATATACATACATATAAACAAAATACTCAATTATAAATCATTATAAAAGCTTGGTAGACCTACACAATGAATGCTTTGAGTCCTTCTAGTGCTTTACCCTTGCCTTTAGCCAATATTTATCTCTGACTTGCCCTGAAAACATGAAGCTATGGGGGGGTGAGTTCGACGGCTCAGTGAGGGGAGTAAATCTCATTCTTAATTGCAGCATGGTTTTAACGGTGTGTAGTATACATGATACATGAAAATAGATATATGTGGTACATGAATGCTTCTATTTGATTGTCTATTTACTTTCAGCTATTATTCAATTGATAATGATAGGTATACATATAACCAGTGTCAGATGTCTCCATTACCATATACAATAACGCATCCAACATACCCCTAGTGTCACACACACTGTAACGGTCCCAGTTTAACAATCCTTAATTTACATAACATACACTTAATAAAACCGATAAATCAAATCATTCCCTTATTTCTTAAAAATTTCAGCAGCACTTCCTTTGTAATTACTGGTCGGATATAATATCCAATACAGATATGATAATTTCGGCTAACATCAGCCTACTTATTCTCATTCCAACCATATAACTGAATTTAAAAGCATCCACACGATCGTGAAAGTATTTCGGCTTGACATCGCCTACTTATGTAAAAACATAACAACATAAACTCTAGAGTTTCTTTCTCGGCATCCATAGACTTTCAGAATTTATAATTTCAATTTCTCATGGGCATTATATTGATAATACACTTCTTATTGCTACAACCCAATAAAAATCTCTCACATATCAACTTCAAATGAACTACTACAAGGTACTCCATATATGTATATGTACAAGATGAATAATCTATCCCAAAACCCACATGTATCATTCATACACACAAGCGTTCCAAAATACAAGAGTTGGATTTATTTGGAGCGAACCCTGCGCAGCATAGTCCTGACCTATACCTCCAAGCAACCTGCAATATATCAGTCTGTGGGAGGGTGGCTCGACAGCTCAGTGAGTGAGGTAGGAAATAAATCAAGAAGAGATGATATTTCAATGAGTATGAACATTCACGTAATAAAAGGAATCTGAAACAGGAAGAAGATGAAGAAACAGTGACATCCCATAATTTAAAATCAAGACTCCGGTCTCTAAAATTTCTGAGGACGATCAGACTCATATGATCGTACTCCCCAATTTCTTTCTTGAATTTTTCATCTTTATGTATGATAAAATCTATGAGTTACATAAACAAACTCTCTTATCTTATGTGTACATAGTGTGTATTACTCACGTGCCTTGTATTCCACGCTATAATACACAAACCATCAGAGTTATGCCATAAATCAAGTTTATGCATTCAAATAACACTTACGTCACAACCCATAATTACATAACATATAATCATATCATATTTCTCATAATGCAATAACGCATCACACTTCAAGTAATGCACGGATTCACATGCACACTTTCACCCAATATATGGTATTCATTTCAATCAGCTAAACTTGTATTCTGACGGTTTCATTGTCATATACGATAACACATCCAACATACCCCTAGTGTCACACAAACACACATACACATCTGTATCACACATAACCCTTCGTTCTCAATCATTTGTAAGGATGCAATTATATGTATATCATAGCACCGTTTTCGCACTCCGCCCGTGCCATACGGGTCCCTTCCTCCTAATATGATATATAGTACCGTCTTCGCACTCCGCCCGTGCCATACGGGTCCCTTCCTCCCAATATGATTTACAGCACCGTCTTCGCACTCCGCCCGTGCCATACGGGTCCCTTCCTCCGTAACACAATGTGTACATATATATCAACACAATAATCAACGCATCCAATTTCATAAGATTCATACATCATGCACATCAATTCCTTTATAAAAGTAATCATACTAGCAATTAATATTTATCTGTTAGATTGCATCATTACAGGAATATTCACACCAATTGGTTAATCAGAACATGCCACCCAATTACATTATGTATATAAGTCGAGTGATATACACCCATCATATTCATATCAATCATAATGATTTCTTTTCAGTGAGACACATGCCAATGCCTTGTACACCATGTTTCAAATTTCTATATTAAATGCAACACTTATTACACAAGATTGTGTTCAGTTCTAAACTTGCCTTACTATCCCTTATCATGGTGAACATGAATTAATTATTGGTTCAGTGTCTAATACTCGCAAGATTACTCACATTTAGTGTAAATACTAATTTACCACAATAAACCCTCATTCGTCCATAAGATGTTGAAACTATCCTTTTTTTTTTTTTCTTTTTTTTTTTTTGTAACCTGGTATATGTGTGTGGATATCTACTATGGGTGCTTTCTATGTGATGCTCAAAAAGTATTTGAATAGAAGAACGACCATGTTCACATGGTTTACACCCGCATAACGACCAGATAGTACATATGTATATATATGCCACATACCCATATTTCTCACTTTCAAATCTTCATATACGAGATTTCAAAACATTCATTATTACGCCCATAGAGTTGATCATTGTCTCAGATAATCGGTTTATCCCCTTTAACTAGAATAATGTGAACGCCACAGTTACTCTTTAATCACCGACGTAAATCAAGACATTATACTCAAAGAGAAAGGAATTCAATAAGAATTTGGGAAGATATGACACATATGATTAAAAGTGTTTATTTCAAGTATCTCATAAGTTTTGGTTACCTTATGGGGCACATGTTAACTGTATGCAAACGTATTACTTGCACAAACATCCTGGCTAAATGGATGGGTACGTTGAGACTCATTGGATTCCTGCCAGTACTAAACTTGATACTGTCAATCCCATCACCCTGACTTCCCAATCTTTAATATTACAATAAGAAACTCTTTCCTTACACTTTGCGTTCATGTTCACCCATCTATTAGTCTATTGTCCATACAATTTAGTGCTGGCCGTTAATCTGACCATTTATCAGTGAATTATAATTGATCGGTCCATCATCCTTACCATTAACTTTCGGCGCTTCAGAAATTTCTACTGACTATGTGCCAATAAATACTCTATTCACAGTCCAGTTACTAGGCCACCGAAAAATCATGTGTTAGGATGAAATATATCTTTTGGAGTCCATAACACAATAATTCCTTATTTCTGGTAAAATTAACGAAACCTGAGTCTAAGGATAAACACCAGCACACTGAGTGTAAATGCAACCTCGTTATGAAACATTAATTTAAAGGGGGTCAGCATTTAAATAAATTAGTATGACAGACCTGAGTTCATAACATGCGTTACTGAAGAAAAGTGTTTAGTTCTAACTCAGCACAACATGCCTATAGATCCTATCTAAATACGTTTCCTCGGATCTGACCTCCCTAACGATCGAAGATGATTTTTCGTAACTACTACTTTTGATATTAGAATGAAACACAGGGAATTCCCCTATAATTTAGATTTACTGATCTTTCTAGCAATATATAATATGACCCACTTAATTCGCACGAAAGGCTGGAATAAACAGAAAATCATTTATACATCTAAAATTCTGCAACTCTGCACTTTCGACAAGTTATCATGTTCTAGTGATAATTCCCAGCACAGACATTAGATTAGGACACCGTAAGCGCGGTTGGAAAGTAGACTTGATTAGCTTTCCAACGGTATATCACATGACCTATTTCTCATTAAATATCCTTACGAAAGAAACCCCAAGATTCTGATTTCAGATTTGGACAGACTTTAACAGATTTGTATTATTATTACAAAGTGCTTTGAACTACACAATTTCTCCACTTTTCCTCTTATTTCCTCATCTAAATTAGATCATGAGGAAGGTATGAACTTAGGTATTTAGATTTTTTTTTTTTTTGATCACGAGAAATTTTTATAAGAGCATTCATAGTTCAATCACTACATGATTGATCACAAACCCCTTTTTAAGTCACCTCCAACTTCATAGTTTAACCTATATCGTAAAAATTTTCGTTATATCTCACTAACATGGCCAAGATTAAATTTTGATTTGCCTTAGTGGTTACCACGTAAGAAGACAAGATGCTCAACCATCCCAAGTGTAAGGAACTTCAAGAAGCTCATTATACACCAATGGTTAGGAGAGATCTTTAACTTGATCTCCCCAAATTACAACGATCCCCGGATTTATGATACAAATTTGACTTTTAAGATTTATCTTATCTTCTAATAATACTTTGATCGACACACAAACTTTTACTATAATGACATTCAAATTTTCGGCTTAACCTTGCCTATTTAAAGATAACCAATACCAACCCTATATTTCACAAGACATGATCATATACCTAACACAAGAGAGTATGTTTCTTGATAAACATACTTTAATCACAAGAAAAGTTCTACTTTAAAAATGAGAATTAGCAACTACACAATTTCTCACTAGCAAGTAATTCCATAATCACAAGAAAAGTTCTACTTTAAAATAAGAATTAGCAATCCTAGCAAGTTCATCATGTATTAGTCCGATGATTCTATGGAGCATTTTATTTCAATTTAAGGAAGAACATAATTGCTCAAACATTAGTCCCACAACTCTCAATGAGAGCTTCATCACCATTAACTAAAAATATGAGGTTAAGAATTCTAGGTTTAAGACTTACACCAAATCTGAAAATGTATAAGCCCCATCTCTACATGACATATTTTATTATATAACCTCCTCACCCATAAATTTTATATAGTGGAATTAATTCAATATATATCAAGATCAAATTTTTTTACCAATTCCTACCTTAAAAAGCAATGAAATTTCAAAGGATATTGCATGTATAACTCAAAGAAAAATTTCCATTCAATCCATAGATCCAAATTTAGGGCTTTTCCAAAAGGTAAAATTGAGGAAGAACATGGAGAAACCCACTCACCCTACAATTTCGACATCCGGCCGCCCTAGCCGACCGCCGCCGCCGCTGCCGTGGTCCTGGCCGCCCCTGGCCGCGACTCCGGTCGTACTTGGCCGCGGCTGGCCGCGCATGGCTGCGCCTGGCCACGAGCCCTGGCCGCGCGCTTGGCCGCGGCCCGCCTGGCCTTGGCCACCCGCGAGAGAGAGAGAGAGAGAGAGATTTGGGGGAGGCTGCGGGAAAATTTTGGTGAGAAAATAAATTTGTTTCTCTCACTTTCCTAATATATACAATTATCTAAATATATAATACATGCCATATGTGCCACTTGTCCTCATCTCCTATTACTCCACCTACTCCCCTCCACTTACTCTCTCTCTAAAAAAAATAAAAAATCTAGTATTAGGAAAAAGGGGGTATTTGCATGTATTTATTTCCAACATGGGTATGTATTCAATTCCACATACTAGTACATATACTCACCTACCCACATATACACCCATACATGCCTCTAATTATATATCCATATCACATGCACTAGGTATATAAATATCTATGTATGATAAATCCCATTTAGTCATGCATCCGTATGTACACACATATTTACAGTTATCAATATTTCATCCATTTAAAATTATCCATACAAATTTAAAATAAAATAACATTACAAAGTAACTAACTTAATCATCATCCCTCATGATTCTGCATAATCTCTTAGATCACGGATTAAAATATTAAATCACAATTTAGAACTTCAGGGTGTTACACACACACACACATATCACACACAGCCATTCATTCTCAATCATTTGTAAAGTCACAAATATATGTATATCATAGCACCATCTTTGCACTCCGCCCGTGCAACACGGGCCTCTTCCTCCCGATATATGATATATACCCCGTCTTTCCCCTCCTCCGGTGTCATACCGGTCCCTTCCTCCAGATAAATTTATATGGCACCGTCTTCGCACTCCGCCCGTGCAATACGGGTCCCTTCCTCCATAACATAATATACATATATATAGACACACACACACAGATATATATATATATAATATATATATATATATATATATATATATATATATATATATATATATATATATATATATATATATATATATATATGGACGCGCTCGCGCACACACACATATATATTTTATACACAACATAAGCATATCCAATTCCATAAAATTCATATATTATGGACATCATTTCATATATGGAAGTAATAATACTCCCAATTAGAGTTTACCTGTTCGATTATATTTTATAGGAATATCAAGTAACATACACCCATCACATTCATCTTAATCTTAATAACTAGTGTTTACCTGTTAGCTTGTATTCTTACAGGAATATTCACATAAATTTCTTAACCAAAACATGTCACCCATGTATATTATGAACGTAAATCAAGTAACATACTCCTATCACATTCATATCAATCATAATGTCTTCTATTCAGTAATGTACATGTCAATGCCCTTGTATACTATATTCTAAAATTCTATATTAAATAAGTTATTATTCATCAGAAATCATATTTTACAATTATTGTATAATGCAATCTAATTTATTAAAAACCCCACTCACCTCTGTCTGATTTCGTTTATCAATCCTATGGATACGTAGCTCTCGATCTACGATCATAATGGTTCAAAAATCGCTTGAATCCGACTCCGGATGGTCAAGTTATCGCCCAGAAACCAAACCAACAATTCAGGGTTGATATCACATATTTAAAATTATCTGGGGACTTATTATAAATTTTCGGGGGTTTAAAATTAAATAATTTAAACTGTCAAGGGGTCAAATGAAATTTACCTTTCTTTAAGTGATTGGGTTAGGTTCGGGTCTTGATGGGTAAGATTTGAAACCAAACCCGAAAACCCTCATTCTTTCTTTTCTTTTCTTTTCATTTTTTTTTCCCCTTCCTCCTTCAGAACAGCAGCAGCAAGCTGCTGCTACTCCCCCCACCCGCCCCGCGGCCATGGTCGCCACCCTGGCGGGCGTCCTGGCGTCGCCGACTGCCCTGGCGCCTTCGTTCGCCCTAGCGCCGCCTCCCCTTGCCGCCAGCCAAGCACAGAGTGGAAAGGGGAGAGGGGGAGAGAGAGAGAGAGAGAGAGAGAGAGAGAGAGAGAGAGATGGGTGTGTGGGTGGTGAGAAGAATGAAGATGATGATGATGCTCTTGGAGTGGTCGTTACCGCAGCCGGGCGCGGCCGCGTTCCTTGGCACCACCGACGGTGGCCTTGGTCTCCATCCATCCCCGTGAAGAGAGGGCGGAAGAGATGCAGTGAGGGAGATGAAGAGAGAGAGAGAGAGAGGATGAAAAAAATAGGATTTTAATTCACTTCTCTTCTTAAATATTTTCCCCCTAAATTCTCTCATCAAGTCACATCTCACCATCAATTTCTATGCTTAATCACAATCACTCATCACCTCCCCACATGCATACCTACCACATTCCACTCACCTTATTTAATTAAGTATTAATTTGGTGATATACATGTATGTATATACATCTATACCCACTTAAAATATTACAACAAATACATGTATAATCTATATACACATATATTTGTATGTAAACATTCTCCCATGTACGTATATTATTTTAAATGTATTCAATATATATATATATATATATATATATATATATATATATATATAAAACTTGTATTCACCAGTTTAGAATACCACAATACTTATTTTCCATTTCGTGTAACATCCAATAAATTATTATCACCAAAATTATCAGTTCTAAATATTGATTTCACTTGCGGGCCTCATCTAATTTAATCTGAGATTAGAGTATTAATTCAGGGTTTAACAACCTGGTGTTATAAGTATTCACAGTCTTGTATACTTATAACTATATATTAAATCTCCAATCTATTTCTAAAATTTAGAGATTTGTTTACTTAATTTTCTCTTTAATCATGTAACTTAATATTTAACCGGTTTCAGATATAATAAATTCAAATTAATTAGAACCAAGTATTATCTCATAATTGAATTTTAAAATATAAATTAATAATAAAAAATAGGGTTGTTACAACTAGGGTACAAACGTCCATTGGATGAGGGGAGCCTATAGGCCAGCATTTATATTTCGCGCCCTGTAGAGAGAAACTATGAGGGGTACAAACGCCTATGGTCCACCCTAGGTTCGGATAAGGGGAGCCCGTAGGCTGTCGTTTGTGTTTCGCGCTTGATAGAGGGAAACTATCAAGGGTACATTCACCTGAGTAGAGCCCGTAGGCTGACGTTTATATTTCGCGCTTGGTAGAGAGAAACTAGTAAGAATACATTCACCTGATGAGAGCCCATAGGCAATTGCATGCATTGCCGTCCCTGAGCGGGGTGGAACCTACAATGGAGCTACAAGTATTGGATTTCGAGTGGGGAAGAAACCTTAGCAGCAGAGTAAGTTATAAATGATTAGGAGCAGGAAATAAGTTTGTTTGATAATAAAATGAAAATGAAAGCATAGGGGAGGCCATGAATAGTGGTACTGCCCTGCTGAGGGAGGTACAAGCAGATCATTCGATTGTTTTATATTAGGTGATTCTGTGTTATGGTTGACAAGGAACGCTCAGCTGTCCGGATCGAGAAACTGCTTCGGTGTTTGGACATACTCATTGAGGAAGCCCAGGCAGATAAGTTATTCCAGGTTTCTTCGGAGGCTCTAATAATAGATGGTCTTGTTTCCTTTAGCATCATGATAAGAGAAGTATTCTTCTACTCTAGGATGTGAAGGATCATACTGGATGGGTCCTGAACGTCTAACCCAGGGCTGATACTTGATGGTGTTGAAGACTTCGTTGATGGGGAGCCAGAGCGGAGTGAATTGCTCTATGGAGTGGGCTCAGTGAGAGGATCGGAGAGCTTGTCTCTTATTGGTAGGTTGCCCTCGATTCGATTTTGGGCATGTGCAGAGACTTCGACTTTCCTCTATAGTCGCCAGGCTTCGCGGAGTGGTTGGAGAAAATCTTCATTGCCTCATATTCATAGATGACATTCTCGCGGTCGAGAACCACCTACTCCCGATCAAGATCTGATCGGGCTTGTTGCTTTCACCTGCTCTTTCAAGTTGGCGAGCAATTGAAGGAGCTGGTATTCGTGCCGGTGGTTGGACACTGGCGGTTGCCTCCTGAGGCGAGAAGGAGCCAATGTTCTCGACGGTACGCGATTGATCATCGATAAGCAGAGGGACCACGCCTCCAATGGTGTTGATTGTCTTGCCCTTAGATAGAGCATCATTGAGAGTGATAGTTTACTTTCTTGGGGTCATCAGCGCTATGGAAGAGGCTTTTTTAGAAGATTTTTTTTTGGAAAGGTTTTTGTGGCTTTTAGGAGGGAGATCATAAGTGTAGAAACTCAGATATCAATTAAAGCACCAGTTTGTGGTGGTGATTTTTTGTCACAAGTGATTGAATGATCGATCCTCACCACAAGCAATAGATGATTAGGTGGGATGGTTTAGTGCACGTAAATGGAGTACAACACAAAAGGGACACACAGAATCTTACATGAAAACTCTTAACTGAAAGAAATAACGGAAAGGAAAAGGAGTTTCACTATAATTCTCACTTTATAAGGATTATAGGAATCTAGAAGATGCGTGTAGGGCTTCAGAATCAGAATTCCACTCCTTTGGTATCAGGGATTGAATCCTTTTCTATCGGGGGGTTTTGGGATCGAATCCCTTTCTTCGTTGGAGGACGAGCTTTACTTATACTTGTCCGAGCAGATGGTGTGGACGAGATCTTCGTAACTGCACGATTTACACATGTCGACTTGTTGTAACGGTCGCAATTTGTGATGCAGGCTTGTTGGGATTGTATGCAGGAAAATCTACTACTATTCATAACTGGCCGTGCTAGTGGCACCACAGATTATAAACATGAAGAAAAATTAAGTGGTAACTGTCGGCGGAGATTGAGGGTGAGTTGTTGCTGAAGCTGCTTGGTTCGGGTTGGAGTCTTCGGAACGGAGGAAGTCTCGGAGCGGAGAGAACTGGAAGGAGGTTGGGAATAACATTCACTTCGGAGGAAAGCTCTAAGTACCTCGGAGAATTGAAAGGTGAGAGACACGTGTCGTCATCTTAAATGAGATCAGAATTTGATAACTACATTCTCAAAAGACTACATTTGTGGAGAGAAATGCACTTTCTCCGCAGTGCACATTGGAGGAGTTGTGTCTTTCATTATTAATTGGACGCAGCTCCTCCTCCTCCTCCTGTGTGTGTGAAATAGGAGAGTAATTTCAGAATTAGACCAAAATAAATTTGGAATTTGGAATAATATAAGATAATATGTTGGAACATGTACGATGTTAACTCTTAACAAATTATGACTGTAAATAATACCAAGACTTGTAAAAAGATAATTCAGTTTTATAATTAATTACTACTTACATTTAAATTGCCAAAAAAATTGTCAAAATATTAACATATCCACCTTTCTTTTCTAAGCGAAACAAAAAATGAATACTGTTTACGCTTACTTAGTTACTTGTGACTACGATGTCAGTATCACCTAATTATCTATTTCCTGCACAATATTACCTACCAATACCTAAATTAGAGAGATTTTAAGTTAATCATCAATAATATAAAGGATGCAATTAATCTTTATATGCTGCATGTTTGTATTATTTATGGGAAATTAACTAGAAACATAATTAAGACAAAATTTATGGAGATATTTTGAAAAAGGCTGCTGTAATTGTCTAAGGATCTGCTTTCATCTTTTTGTCAGCTTATTTTTGTTTTAGACATATTCTTTGTTCTCTTAAATCCATTTAATTTCTTAATTCTTTTGGCCCAGTTTTTAGTTGGTGGTTTGGTGCACAATAACTAATGAAACAAAGGCTACAAAACAAAATACATGCAAATAACTAGAATAAAAAAGCTTGTATCATTAAATAATTGAAATTAAATTATTACAAGATAAAGAATTCAAACCTAAATCTAAAAAAAACAAAACAGAAGGATCTTCAAAATCGATCCAACAATGTGAGGCTCAATTCTCCTTACCCACAAGAAAGCCAGCCGTTTAAGCAAAACAAAGGCCCCAAAAAAAAGCTAATATAGGAATCAAAGATGAGATAACGAGGAGAACATGATTTCTATTAATCTTGGACTAGCTCTTGTTGCTCAAAATTAAGTTGATACTAGCAAAGAATTGAGTGCAAGAGAGATTTTTAGCTGATGGTATCCACTATTGAAGGATAGAAGGATACATGCATGCAAGAGGTGACAAAAAGAGCCACCGCAGACTTTTTCTTTTTTTCAAGAAAAAGCGGTGAGCTCGCTAGTCCCAGCGTTCCATTAATAAGAGTTTAATGAAAACAACACGAAAATACTGTTGGTGTCTGGGATCAATCTGACAACTAATCAAGATCACTGAAATATCAACAATCTAATTGGCCAGGTCGGCAAATATCAGGTGGCAGGTTTTCCGTTCAATAGAACGTTCCTTAATTTAAGAACCACCTTTCAATTTCCTTCCTTAGTTAAACACGAATTAGACTGATATAAATCAGTCTCAATATACTGAATATCAGTATATCCTCTGTATAAAGAAATTAATTCACTTATACAGTACTTGGAGTGAGGTACGCTTAAAGCGAATCTCCTTAAGACAATTACGTCCCCCGCACTGGTGCTAACGAGTTACTGGACGCTGGTCTCCCAAGATACAACACTCATTCACGGTATTTGGATAGCACTACCAAATCACCGTACGGTCGAACCGTAGTTAACCAGTACCTTCACAGGATTATTGAAGCAGCGGGACAAAGACAAATTTCGGGAGGATTATTGAAGTAGCGGGACAAAGACAAATTTCGGGAGAATATTTGCCTTTACTTTGGAGGAGCACCCACTGTAGAGGAAGAAGAAAGGTTGAAGAATATTCTTCTTCAGAAGTCCCAGATTCAGACAATAATTCTATTAAAGAATCTGTTGAATTTTCTGAGTCCTCTTTCAGAACGAATTTTTGCAGAATCTCTTTTGGAAACCGCTTCGGAAACCGAGTTACTGATTTCTCACTTCCCTTTTAGAAGTCACTTCAAGACTGAGAGAGAGAGAGAGAGAGCTCTTCCTCTTCAGTCTTATTTCTTATTTCTGTTGTTGCTATTTCTTTTTCTCTTTCTTTTTTGAATGGGTCCACCCCACATATGGCAAAGTCAATTAGAGATATTATGGGGTTCCCATTCTTCATGAATCCTCTTTTCTTTAAGGAATAGGATCCCCAGTCTCCCTATGGTTACCCCATGCATCACTGTGAGAGAGAAAGAATCTCCTTTAGAAGTCATGTTGTTGCTGTTCTTGGTGTTGTGTTTAATTAAGAATTCGGAGCGCTATTTATAGCACTCCGGGAGGGGCCAACGGTCCGAACCCAAAGAAAAGTTACAACGGTTCGGTCTGAACCGTTGCAATGGTTCGACCCAACCACCGCAACTGTTGGCTGTCCAACTGCAGCGGAGCTGGTCCGTTGGCGGAGCGGTTCAGATCCGGATAGCGGACCCAATCGCGTGCGAAAACTACAAGTACCCAAAGGGCACGCCCTTTGTTCTCAATTTTCTCTATTTAGACACTACGAACTTCCATCCCATGGCCAATGTGGGACTAAATGCTTTTAGCTACCTTTAGTCCAATTTTGACTTTAAATTAGGCAATCTTTAGACTTGAATATCTCATTCATTCGAAGTCGGAATTGAACATGTGAATATACCACGTTCATCCCCATTGGAAAGAGAACACACTCCAACCATCATCCAATTGATTCGATCAACGGATCTCGCCGTAATTCAATTCAAAGATTCACATATATATTCTTCATATTCCAACAAATACAAACCGAAACCAAATAATATCTTTCCCAACAAAACACACGCAAGTACCGGAGAATAAGAAAACAAAAGAAGAACATCAAACAGACTAAAAGGATGCTGGAAAATGAACTTTTTTTCCCCTGAATTTTATGGCCTCAGGGGCTTTTTCCCAAGTTGGTGTGTTTGTTTGATTGAAAAAACTTGGTGGGTTGATTTTTTTCACTGGGTTGTGACAGTTTTTTTCTCAAAATGAGAGAAAAACACTGAAAAAATTGACAGTATCAGACCGAGCTTTTTCTTGAGAATTTCTGCATAGTGACAGTTTTCCACTTTCTCCTTTCATTACCAAACAGGCCATTAATTGGAGTCCCTCTGCAAGTTAATTCTGAATTTGTGAGAAATTTATTAGAGTCGGATAAGATTGGTATTTAAAATTGACTTGGGCTGGCTCTTGAGAAAGGCCCCCCTGACTAAGTTAATTAGGGAAGAAACTTACACCAGCTTTTATTAGGTAAATTACAGAGAGAGCCCCTTTTATACTATTAACGTCTTGCTGCAAATCTTTTTGTTCTATTGAAGCGAGTCACAAAAAAAAAAAAAAAAAAACCCTAAGGTCTAATGAATTCACTTAAAATATTCTTATATTATTGTAAGATAATATGCAACTCAATTCACTTGTTTGGTTGCATGCATCCTCCCCCAATAATCTCTCCAACAAAAAGCAATTTGGTGAGAATCGCTGTCCTAAAAACGTGTTTAATGACCAACCCAAACTTTGACTCAGTTACTCCTTTACGGTCTTCTTCAATTTCCAGCTCATGTGGAGGGAGAAAAAACAGAAAACAGCAACTTTGGCGGAGGGGTTGTTTGTTTGCAAGAAGCAACGTTGGAAAATTTATTATAGTCCTCATAAAATCGATCACATCAGTGTTTTCTTCAAAACGTGTTTGTTTGCAAGCCTGAAAAAAATATCATACATAATAACGCGAGCCACCACTTTTTTTTTCTCACTGCGGTTTTCACCACGAGACGAGCGGAAAGGAGTTGAATCGGCTTGACACGAGCCCCAGGCATGAGAAAACCCCAATGAAGACAGGTCCCTCTTTTTAGGATTTTTACTAAACAAGTCCTTAATGTATCAACTTGAAACTTTGAACTGCATTTAGTCATTATATTATTATTATTTTAAAAGTATCGGATACTAAAATTGTAAAGGATATATATTATTAATATTATTATTATTATTGGGTGGTGGTGGTGGTGGTGATGGGAATGGGTCGGGTTGGTGGTTGATGCATTGCATGATGAGGAATGGACTCCACCAACCCCACTACAAACGCAAATGCATGGTCGCCAATTCAAACATTCATCACTAAAAGATAAAAAGGAAGAATATTTCTTTATTTTCTATTTTTTCCCGTGTTTTCTTATTTTCTTCAAATATTTTTTTTTAAGTTGTGTAATCACGCAGACTTAACTCTTGTCTCTGGATAAAGTTGGCCTGCAAAAAATTGACTTGGTGTGATTGCATGATAGCTGGCTAGTTCCTAATTTTGTTTAGTCGCAACAATATGTTACGTACAAAGGTTACCAAATTCATGAAGCCATCGCCATTATTTAAATCGTTTCTATTAAAATTATACAACAAGGACCTCTCTCTCTCTCTCTCTCTCTCTCTCTCTCTCTCTCACTCTCTCAATTATTGTTTGTTCTCAAATACTATTGTTCCCCTAATGGTTCTACGCAAGTGCAGTGTTTGGTTTGATTGAAGTATATGAATTTTAATATTCACAAACAATGACCTGTGAGTGAGTGCAGAAGAATTAGTTGATTTAGGGGTTGTTTGTTTCGCCGTAAAATGCATAAAAGTTCGTAATTTATAAATGATTTGTAATTTAATTATAACTACGGCGTTCGTTTGTCCGTAATCTTAAAAGATTTATGCAACTAAATTATCATTTACTTGCAATCCAATTATCACTCACGGCCCAAGTTACAGTTAATTTTGTGATCATGCAAATTTATATTATTTTTTATGTTAATATTAAATTTTTTTAATATTTAGTATTTTTAATATTTATCTGCAATATTAAAACTTTTTAAATCATCAAATAGTTAATTTTGGGCCTGTTTGTTTCGTTGCAAAACGCCGCAAGTCGTAAGTCGTAAAATGAGAATGGAAAAAGTGAATTGTAGCAGAGAAAATATATTGTGTTTTATGTTGTTTGGTTGATAAAGTGAAGTGTAAATGGAAAAGTATATTGTGTTTTACGGTTTGGTTGATAAAGTGAAAGTGTAAATGGTAAAGTATATTGTGTTTTACGATGTTTGGTTGGTAATGTAAAAGTGTAAATGAAAAAGTTGACCACAAATTAACTGTTGCAGTGATTTAAATATTATAAATACTATTAATTAAATCTACTATTGCAAATTAAATTGTATTAATAAAATTTGAGATAAAAAATTAATAATCTTAATATTTTATTTATAACAATAATATTAATAAAATATTAGTATAAATAGTAAAATATTACTAAAATATTAACTAAATAAATAATATAAAATTTTAAGAAAATCCAAAGAACATTAATAAAATTTTAAAAATACTAATAAAATATAAATATTAAAAAATCTTACAAAAATAATAAAATATAGTTATAATATTATAATATTAAAAATACTTGAAAATTATTATAATATAAATTTTATTATAATATTATTAACAAAGTAAATATAATTATAATTTAATAATAAATTATCATTATAGTATTATTATACTGAATTATTATTACAATATTAAAATAATAAAATATTAATATAAAAATAAGATATATTATGATATTAATAAAGTAATTTTTTATATTAAAAAATAAATAATTAAATATATAGTAATTTTATATTAAATTATAATATTGTTATATTAATAAAATATTAACTCTAAATAATAATAAAAAATGGAATAAGTATTAACAAAATAATAAGTATTAAATAAAATATTAAATTAAAATAGTAAAATATTAAATATTAAAACTATATTAAAAACAATAATAAAAATTAAAGATTAAAAATAATAATAATTAAATAATTAAATAATAAATTGAACACTATTTAAAATATTAAATATTTAATAATATTAAATTATATATTGATATCGAGTAACTATTTTGAACTGTAAGTGTATTACAAGTGAGAGTTACACGACCACAAAATTAACTGTAGCAACTGCAAGTGGGAAAATATGAGTGTAAAAGTGAGAGTTACATGACCACAAATTTAACTGTAACAACTGTAAGTGGGAAAAGAAGAGTTGCATTTTGCAACTTGTTTTTCAGCGAAACAAACAACGGAAAATGGAAAAGAAGTTTTACGACTTGCGTTTTGCGGCGTTTTGCGGCGAAACAAACACGCCCTTTGTGATCAACTTTTTCACTTACGACTTACACATTACAACAATTAAGCACTGTAAAATATAATACGCTTTCTCACTTACAACTTTATATTACCAACCAAACACCGTAAAACTTATATGCATGTAACTCATTTACAACTGTAAAAGATTTTACCAATTACGACTTACGAATTACGGTCAATTACGACAATCAAAAACAACCCTTAGTAGAATTTTCTGTCCTACTGAACATATCTATAAGAATATTTTTATTAAAGACTTTTAATAAAATACGAAAGATCTTTGGCTCACCATTTTAATCCCAAAACAAATGTGAAAAACTTTTCTTTGTGTTTAGACACAAAAAAAAAAAACATGTCATTCACGTTGAAAGAAACTCTAATGGAGTCGATGAAACATGTCAAATACTATTTCTTTCACTCTCTTATAAAATTCAAGATACGTGATAAAAGTACTGAAGCGGACATGAATCGTACGTGTTTTCTTTAATAGAGATACAGACAGTTTTTATCATTCAGAAAAATGTAAAAAAATTTCTGTAGTTATATGAAACATGTTACTCGTGTTGAAAGAAACTCAAAAGAGAGTTGATGAAAAATGTAAAATATGATTTACTTTTATCGCGTGGTTCAATAAATGTAACCAGAACATTGAAATGAAAATTTTCATTGTTCTGTACAAAACATGTCACTCGCGTTGAAAGAAACCCTAGAGAGTCGAGAAAAGCTATGATGTCACATTCGTGAAACTCACGCACGTGGAGAGAGACACTTCGATCATTTGAAAAGAATTTGAGCATCAATTTTTCTCACTCAGATTCTATGTTATGGAATTCAAAATTAAAATTCAATCCGTTGATATTAATTTATATTATTTAAAATAATTAAATATTAAAAATTAAATATTTTGAATATTTTTTTTTATTCATCAAATAAGCGCAAAATAAACTGCGAAAAAAGTGAGTTGATTAGTTTAACGATATAGAATACTTGAAATCTAATATAAGTTTGTGTATGAGAGTTTTTAAATGTTTAAATCATGATCAAAAAGTTGGATCGAAAATTTGTATATCTAAAATTATAAATTTAAGTAATATGCTATTTTCAGCTGTCTATTTTATGCTTACTTTGATGCATGGATAAGAAAATTACGAAATACTTGATTTTTTTTTTTTTTATTACTTTAAATAATATAAATCAACTTCAACGGAATTAATCTTTTATTTAAATGTTATAATATTGAATTTGAGTGAATATGATTCATGCTCAAATCTTTTTGGAAGCAGTCAAGTCTATCTATACATATATATATTTTATGATTCAATTACCAAGTAGGCATGAATTATGTTTTTTTTATAGTCAAGAGCGCATGAAGGCACCTAAATGTCATGTGCGCGTGAGGACTCGAACTAGCGACCTTTGAGTGAGCGGAGCTCTTACGAACCCGAAGCTCGAACGAACTTGCGGCGACATGTTTCCCATACAGTTAAGGGGATGTTGTTTGGTCATAAATGTCGTAAAAGTCTATAATTCGTAAATGACTTACAACTCAATTACAACTACGGCGTTTGTTTGAATAGTACTTACGCAACTAAACTATCACTCACTTGCAACTTAATTATCACTCACGTACAGCCCACTTACAATTAATTTTGTGGTTATACAAATTTGTATTATTTTTTTATGTTAATATTAATTTTTTTTAATATTTAACAATTTTAGTATTTATTTACAATATTAAAACTTTTTAAATCACCAAATAGTTAATTATGTGGTCAATTTTTTCACTTACGACTTACGACAATCAAACGCCGTAAAACACAATATATTTTTTCATATAACTTTATATTACCAATCAAATACCGTAAAACTTACATGTATGTAACTCATTTATAAGTGTAAAAATTTTATCAATTATAACTTACAAATTACGGCTAATTACGACAACCAAACATTCCCTAAGAGGATCAAAATTTCAAAAAAGGAGAATAAAAATATCTTCCCATAATGCATTGCGATCAGAATCACACCGAAAAAAAACAAATGGCCAAATTATCCTGTGTATGCAATTTCACATAAGACGACACTGCGTCTTTTCAGAATTAAATTCCTGATTATAAATTTGATTCTGACACTTTGCCGCGCGGCTAGTTTCGATTTGACTGTGCTCTTGGCGGTCAACTTTCCCTCTTTTTTCCCTCGCGCGTATATTTGCTACCGAATTTGCACTCAAATGGATGTTTGTTGGTTCAAATATCCAACAACATTTCATTTATGATGGAGGTCTCACACACTGATCAAAGAAGGAGAGTGGCTTTACGAGGAGTATCAAGTTCAAGTCTGACTACAATCAAATATTCAAACAAAAAAAATGAACAGCTTATTTATCTGCACAGAATGTCGCCCCATCGTTGCAGTTATCTTATCTGCAGGCAAACATGAATATCAAACATTTCTAGGAGTCTGCGAGTCGCAAAAATACAAAAATTGTCATTGCCTTGTACTTTCTCAAGGCTGCAAGAGGAGTACGACATGCTTGAGTCCTGTTAGCAATCTCTGGGGGGAAAAGATGGCACCTTCTTGTTCAGCCGGCCATCACTGACTATATTTAAGTTTGGAAGAGTGATGTTAACATAAAATATGGTTCTTCGTGGAATAATGACACAACAAACCAATCATCCACTACAAGTTTCAGTGAATTTGTTATGTACGTAGGTAGGGCTCTCTTCCAAATTGTAGCAAATGATGGAACACTTCTTAAGGTTGTATTGTATTGTACCTGATGTGGTGTTTATGCGCAGTTGAGACAGACATCGCGATTATAGAACTGAGATTTTGCCAACCGCCCCCCCGCCCCGCCCCGCCCCCCACACACACACACACACACACACACACACACACACCCAAAGCACAGATCTGTTGGGGGAGAAGAGGGTCACTGGAGTCAACGAGGTGATTCTTGTTGGAAAATAATATAGGAAATACTGCTAAGTTATTTAAATTAAACTTTCAAAGGAACTTCTCTATTTTGATCGAGGCGTGCGGAGCACTGTCCTTAAGAGTAGATCGCGCCCCTCTGAGAGAGTATCTCGATGCAGCAAGTTGATGGCGGCCCACCCTTCAGGATTCAACGATCGCTGGCCCTGCAAGCGTGCACTCGCAATGCACAGACTCTCGAACAGCTCGGTTTTGTTTCCTCTAGAGATACAGGGAAGAACTGAAGAGTTTAAGAAGATTTCAGAGGAGAAAGAAGATGGTTGAGTTGTGTTGTTTAGAGCAGAGAATAAATCATTTATAAAGAGAGTTTATCATCATTAGGACATCTTTGAGTATAGAAAACAATCCTTGGACAGAGGAAGAAATCTTTCCTTGTGCAGAGGAACAATATTGCTTTGGAAAGTGTCACTATAGAACTTGGGCAGAGAGCTCTCAACTGCTAACTCTGACATGACAGGATATGGAAAGATATGAATCTCAACAGGTATCTCTGGCCCAAATATTATACAGGATTTAGAAAGATTTTATTTTAATTTTAAATCTAAAAATAAAATTGGCAAAACTTAGCCTATTCGGGCACACCCGCGAGGCTCTGAAACCCGGATTTGCACCCCCTGCGCGTGCGATGCGGGCGCACATGCGCATTAAGGTTTTTCGAATCCGATAACCCAAGCACCCTCTAATTTCTAGCCCACACAACCCATCATGAAAGAGACTCCATATATAAACATTAAAGAGTTTTTTTCCTATCCAATGTGGGACTAAAAGAACTTACTTAATTTTGAAATACCCTCAAAATACTAATAATTCTAACTCCAGTCGGTGCTCTTCCTCTTGTCCCCCAAAACCTTCTCTTTCCCCAGCAAATACAAACCGCAGCAAGTTCTTGGGGTCAACTTCGCGAATCAAGCTCATGGATGCCCGAACCCAGCCTTAAATCTTCAGATCCAGCCCAGTGTTCTCCAGATCTGGCCTTGAGCCTTCAAATCCGGCCAGTGACGGAAGGATCTGGTCAATACTTGGACGGATTTGATCAAGATTTTCTAGATCTGGTCAAGGGTTGGCCGGATCAAAGATGGGGTAGTCGAATATGAGCAAGGGTGAACTACCAGGAGTGGTCTGATCTGAGAGGGGGTGACCGGCTGAGTGTGGCTGGATTTGAGAGGGTCGGATCGGTCGACAGTGGTTGGATAACAATGGTATTTGTAGTTCGTAGATTTTGTATTTGTTGAAATTTCTATTTGATCTTTATGGTGCATTTTATCTTTGACATCATTGTTTAAGTAAGGGTGCTTAAGATGGGTGATAATTTTCATGTGAATTAATCATGCATTTGTGGTGAAATATTTAGAATGATTGGATAAAGGTTTGAATTGGTGAAAGATGACAATTGCTTCTTGCTTGAAGGAGAAGAACGAGACATCAAGTTAGGTTGATAGAACTCGTCGGGTTGCAAGGTACCACCATTCTTCTCTTTTCGTGCGGTATTCAGTGAGGACACATGGGCATAATTAGAATGCGGTCTCAATTTAAGACCTTGTCATGCAGCCACGGGTGGTTAAAGGCATTGAAACGTGTTGGATTAGAGACATTGGTTAATTGTTCATCTGTAGGGGACAAGAAGAGTTAATGCCTGGTGGTTTTGGAGTCCTTCATATTGAAACTATTTGTCATTTCTCATCATGACAAGATAAAGCTTTGGACGAGCATATTGGGAGATTATTGTGGTTCACATGCGCACTCAACAAACAAAGCTGCAATGAACGGATGTTACAAGTACTATGTTATATTTGTGTTTTTTTTTTTTTTTTGTATTTTTATGCTTTTAATTTTTTTGAGGGACTAGATTGTGTGAGTTGTCACATATGTTTGTAACTCTCTACTTGGAGATATTTCATTAAACGCTTACTAATGAAACGCAGGAGATTTTGCCGCTCCGTTTATCTCAGAAAACAAAATGAACTAAGAGATTTTGTTTTGGTTAGAAAGGATCTAAAGGAAGCGCATGAGGAGAGGTCCACATTCTTATTGTGGAACAAAAAGACGGACACCTCTCTCTCTTTTTTTTAAAGAAATAACGGTGATCCAAAAAGTCCCCCGGCGCTTCATTAAAAAAATTAATGAAAATAATCTCAAGTAAGTACATGAACCTAGAGTCCCCAGAAGTACGACAATTGTGCACATGCAGGTGCCAAATAGTAGTTATCGAAACTCAAGTACAAAGGGGAAAAAAAAATTCCCGATACCTCCTCCTCTTTTGTTGCGCTCAGATTATAGCTCCATCACAGGTACAACACAAAACCCTCCGGTCCAAGCTCAATCTGTACCATCTAACCTCACCAGCCCTTACTCAACTCTAGTAGAACTCCTGCAACAAAGGAAACCCTTAAACTCGAGCATGAGCCTTTGTTTCTCCTATATTTGTCTCCGCCATCTTCTGTCGTGTTGATCCGCTAGATAAAAACTGTCCAATGAAGTTCTCAAACTCCGTTGAAAAAGACCTTAAGGCCCATGCCCACGACGTTCATCAAAAACTCGTCATCTATTGTTGGGCCAAAACCCGACCCTTCGAGCTTCATCCCACCAGGGGGTACCTCCTGCCCCTGTTTAACCGGTGAAGACAGCTCAGAATCCGTACTATTAATAAATCCATGTTTAAGCATTGGGGCCAATTCTCTTCCCTCAAAGTCCCCATTTTTTAAAAGATACTCGTTTAAAATGGGCCATTGCCTTTCTTCTTGGCTTAGAAAGCTTATCCCGCAGCTCGAAAACGTGCCCAACTTGAACCGGTCCATACCCCTCTCCATAGCTGACCCTAATCAACTTCAAGCTGAGCACAAGGCCTAACTGAAGCTTCAGACACAGTCTCCTCGTCAATATCAGGCCTATTTAGATATGGACCACTCATCCCCATAGCATCTGGTTGAAACAGCATATGCAAGCCCAAGTCATCATCAGAAAAAATCTCTCTGGAATCATGCTTCTTAAGTTGCCCTGACTCCGGATGTTAGGAGTTGCTCGAATCTTCCAAAGAAACCGATCACTTGGAAAAATAATTCTTCTCTAAAAGGCCCTTTTCTTTAGAAAAATCCGGCCCACACAAAAAATTGGCCAGCATTGCAGATATCCTTATACGGGCTCGCCCCAAATCGGGCTTAAGCCCCTTCAGCCCAACCCAAGTAGAATAGGTTGGATTTGGGTTAGAGCGAGACCACCAACCCAACACCTCACTAAATGTTACGCCCGTAACGGCCGACTAGGCGCATCGTCATCTCTCTCGACCCCCTAACCCAAAATTTGAAATTTGAAATTTAAAACCCCCCAACCCCCGACCCCCTCGCTCGCCGCAAACATTGCTGGTGGGCAGCTCACCCGAGGTGGCAGACCCCTCCACTGACCCCCTGTCCGGTGATCCACAACAGCTCTCCCCCACCCTCTTCTTATCCCTCGAGCCTAGCTTCTCCGGTGCCATCATTGAGGCTGGGCGAAACATCTACACCTCACTCCCCACCTAAGGCGTTGGATTGACTATGAGTTCCTGCTCCGGCGCTGCGGTGGTGGGAGACCCAAATCCAAACTCCCCCACCTAGGGGTGCCACCGAATACGGATTATCCGCGGATATCCGCATCCGAATCCGCCTCCAATCCGGATACGAATATTATTTTTTCACATCCGTCAATATTCGTATACGTATCCGAAAGGTAGGTGCGGATACGGATATGGTAAAAGTAATATCTTATTCGTATCCGATCCTATATCCGAATGTTGCGTGCTTCATAATGATATCGGTATGGAGAAGACTATTCTTCAATGGAATAAGACATTAAATTTTGATATTTTAAGTTGGTGAAAAAGTAATAGTGGAAAGTATTTGATTCTTGCAAGAGCACCACAAGATATTTTGAGTATTTCGACATCAACCATGGCATCTGAATCGGCATTTAACACCGGAAGACGTATAATCTATTGTTATAGAAGTCAAATGACAATGAATACGATGAATGTATTGATATGTACACAATAATATCATAATATGTATCATAATATGTATCATAATATGTATATGAGATAAAAAGTAATATAAGTATTTCTATTTAATTTAGCTTTAACTATATCCATTTTTAATATATCCGATTAGTATCCGCATCCGATCCGCTAATATCCGATTTATACCTGATATCCGATTTTGGCGGATACGGATATCATTTTTCCACATCCGTCAATATCCGTATCCGTATCGGTATCCGAAGGTTGGGTGCGGATATGGATATGGTAGAGGTAATATCCGATTCGTATCCGATCCGATGGCACCCCTACCCCCACCTCCTTACCCACCGCGTGAGTAGAGCCACCAAGAACGGGGAACTCGAACGAGTCCTCCAAAAGCATTGAACCCTTGCTCACCTCTTCGGCAACGTCATCCTGGATCCGTTGCCGCCCTCCTACGCGGAGGAGTCTACCTGAAAATAGATAAAGAGCTTCTTGTCGTCTACGAGCCCCTTGATCGTGTCCTTGGTGAGCCTCACCCGCACGACCATAGCCTGTCCGTCGTCGACGCTAACTGACTTCACCGGGTCACCATAGAACTCCCCTGACGTCGTCTTTACATCTGGCCACAGCCTGAGATGGGCAATCCCTAGCTCGATGCCCTGCCCGCCGGTAGGCGAAGCAAAGCATGCCTGAGGGGCATGCCGCGTTCCAATGGCCAAATAGTCTGCAGTGGTGACAACCACACCCCAAGCCGCGACCATAGCTATCATAGGACCCATGCTCTTGAATAAGCACCGCCGCTAACCGTACCCGCTTCACCACTGGCCGGACCACCTCAGACCAACCTCCTCTGGTAGAGGACCCCGTCCTCACGCCTGAACGACTGACCAAATTCAGGCATAACAACAAGCACTTGGTGTGCAGGAAGAAGCAGAGATGAGTGGTGTGAGATCCGAAGATGCGAGGTGGGTGGGGGAAGGACCCAAATACAATCACCCACCACAGCAAACAGAAAATAATGGCAGAGGAAGAAGAGAAGCTCAGAAGGAGAAGAGAAGGTGGATTAGAGACGGTGGAGGTGGAATTGGAGGGGTGGAGCGATGCAGAGATGGGGGACAAGGAAGAGAGGAGAGGAGACTACAGGAAGAGGAAGAAGGTGGAGGGGAAAGGAGAATTATCTCAGAGGAAGAGCTGGCGGCGGAGGGTCCATGGATCCCTACATGGCCAGCTGCAAAGGTGCTAATATCTGTTTTTGTTGCTACTGTCAGAAACATAAAAAATGCACAGAAACAAAAGAAACCAGAAAGAGTCTTGTGTCATTGTGTTCTTTGAAATTTGAATGACTGATAACTCATTGTTGGATGCATATTTTGAATTCATGACCTCCACACCTGGAAGAAACACTTTGAAAATAAATTTCATGGACTCATGTTAATCACTATGAGAGAAACAAAGCAAGCAGGGAACAGAATTGATTGGTTGAGTGTGATATCACAGACAAGACTGGCAGTAACAGATTCTAAAGGTGAAGAAGTTGGTGTTCAGTGAGAGTAAAATCAAGAAAGCTGAATAATTGTCTTCTTCATTAATCTTTTAGGTAAACAAAACAATCAACAATTTGGATGTTTCTACCTAGAAAATAGGAGAGCTTGTCCTGCATCATACAGTGAAGAGTCTTTTTCTATGAAGATTGCTGGCATCATCCAACACTTTTTTTCCCTCTGTGTTTTCCTCTCTTTTGTTCATTACAAAGCTTTCACATGAGTTAGGTGAGCATCAAGTTGGGCAACCACTTACATTGGGCAGTTGGAAACTGGTGCTGCAAGCATCCTCACCCAACAATCTTCCCAGTGCTTGGCAAGCTCTTTTAGTTAAACAAAACAATCAACAATCAAGGCCTTTCGAGGTTGACAGGTTGAGAAAAGAAGAAGGAAATAATAGAGCAACTCCAGCTTCATCAAAACAAACAAATTAAACGTATTTAATGAGCTTCAGAATGTCCCCAACAGTAATATTCGAAGTTGCAGTAAATTTGACTATAGCTCCAACTGCAATAAAAGGATTCTACTCAAGTCGATGAACCTCTAAAGCTGCATGTACCTGAAAAGAGAAAGAGAGATCTACTTAGCTACGATAAGTCAGAATTTAATGATAGGTCCATTATCATGCTCTAGTCTGCCTTGGCGTGCGAATTAGGCAGAACGATCGATACTTGGTTGACAACGAATCGTGAAAACATGTCAATTCTTTGGTTTCAATGATGATAATGGTGAAAGATAGTACATGCCTAATGTAAAGATTCTAGTTTCCACAAATAGAAGGCAGTGATCCTTGTTTTCTAATGATAAGGTGGGACATAAGGATCTATCTAAAAAGAGATGGAAGATAAAGATTTGCAAGCTAACCGTCCAACTCCAAAATTCAAGGAAGAATGACAAGTTCAGAGAACCACAGGACTCACAAAAGGAATAACTTACCTACAGGCTCCTCTTACCCAAACAACAGTAATGCATCTCATTTCATGTCACCATCCCTAGCTACTCTCTTGTGCGGGAGAATTGCTTCTCATTGAATCCATGAGCATATCAAAAAATCTCATCATCAGCCAAGACTGAGAATTGAAGAAACAAGTGCAAAATTAGAATATGAATGAGATGTACAAGAAAGAATCAGCCATCACACATCTTCCGATTTTAGTTTGGCTGCAAGGTCAATATTTGATGGAATCGTTATAGACAATGGCACAGAGAACCTGCTTAACTTTGAATACCACAAAAAGATGTCGATTTTGGTTCCATATTCGATGAATGCAAGTTGAAAGTATTGTGAAATCAATAATTCACACCACTGCACAGGATTTTAGGAAGCCCCCCTTCTTAAATTGAATGTGGTGCATCAAAAATTCACAAACACCACGAAAGCAACAGACCTTGATGTGCAACAGTATGAAAAGTTTAGTACTCTAAGGTGATCAAGTGTGCCAAAAGTTCAAATACAAGCAGAGAACAACCTTCAGCTCACCAAGCAGTTTTTTTCTGGCAGGGTGCTGTCACTATACGAAGAAGTTGGAGAGAACAAAGGGATGTGTGCATTCCATATATTCTTTATGTCAACTTCAATTAATTCAACATGAAGCACGAAACCTAGTGCTTGACAATCAATCAACATAACCATCCGGCTGAAAACTAAATGAACATTAATGAAAAAGCACCACAATCTTTCTCCCAATGTCAGAGCAAAAGCAGATATGTCAAATCCCAAACCACAGAAAATATCGGGACAAGAGATGGTGGATAAAGATCAAATTATTGATTTAGACGACAAGGAAAAAAGAACTGTTTGATTGCCTTAATAGCACCATGATAGTTATGGCAACCTGGAAACAGAGAGATGACAATAACTTCTTGAGCCTCCATATATGTCACAGATTTTCATATCTACCAGATAAACAGACATGTTATCAAACATTGCACCTACCAGTTAAATAGACAGGGTTGCACTTAATCAGGGAAGTTGGTTAGGGAAATTGAGTAGATATAATGAAAGAGTAGTCAAATTAGAATGAACACTTCAAATTGGAACTGTCTCTGGAATTAATAGATGACTACCCAAGTGTCGCTAAACACAATAGAAATTAGGACAAGCAACAGGAGTACTTGGTAGGAAATCTTGTTTCTATAGTGGGACAAGAACCGTATCCTAAGGATCAGATGCATATAATCCCCTCTAATAAACATGTCTTGCATACTCTGTCCGCATACCACAAAAAATATCGTGTCATTTGATCCTACAAGCACTTTGTGTGGCCTCACATAAAATATATGCTGCACATGATAATGCAAAGATGTAAGCAAGTGGATATTTAGCTTATATCTAGATGAGGAGATCATGTAGTAACATAGATCCAAGAGAAACAAAGCTTTCACGCAATGAATTATGACCCAATTCGGTATCTAGAAGACAAACAATATGCTACAAAACAATACAGCTCTTTTATCCCAGGAGCTTGGGAGTGTTCCGCATGAACCCCCTTTTTCTCCATTTCCAAGACTATGTTAGACAAAAGATGTCATTAAGAAGGCTGGGTACCTGCTATCTGTGAGACCTTAACTGGAAGATCTGAGTGTTCCCCATCATGCTTAATTCCTCTTCCTCATCGCGAAAACGTGATAATGAATCATGCTCCTATTTCTATATCTAGAAGATAAACAGCACACTAACAAAAACAACAAAGCCTTTTGTCCCAAGCTTTGGAGTCTACCATGAATCCCTGTTTCTCTATCGCAAGGCTGCAATTCATAGAAGAATCGACTAAGCTTTAGGCTGTGCATTAGAAATCTAATGACAATTTCTTCTACATGCTTAATTGTTGCTTATCCATGGATAGTTGCAGGAATGCTATAGGACAATTAATCTTCATCATTACAGAGAAGATTTATTTGGTGGGTCACAGTCAGAGTTTGAGATTAATGTTGACTGAGACAACCTAAAATTCTATTTCGGGTTTGTGCTTCAACAAGAAATTGATTTACACTAGACTACTACTAGATGAAATGCAGTTTCCTATAGATCCATCTCCTAATAAATGTTGGGATTAGGTATCTCTCATATGATAGAGTAGACGAGTAGGTGGTTAAAGACTGGTTTAGTCCCACATGGAATAAAGAGATAAATGGTTAAATGTGCTTAGACCCAAGACTCCAATATGGATCTCCCCTTTTTGTCATAAGATGTTGAAGCATATTAGCCACTTCCATCAAGTTTAGTGAGCCCATTATCATAACAAATTAGTATTAGAGCTAAAGATGGTCAAGCCTCCAAAGTTATGAAATTGTAAGGGGAAAACTGAAATTAATAGAGAAATTATTGGTGTTAAAAATTGCTAAAAATGAAACTTGCTAAAAGGAAAAACTGTTCTGAAAATTGTGAAATTTTTGTGAAGAAAATTTGCTACAAAATGAACTACCAGTGTTGAACATTTTGGAAACAATGAAAAAGGAAAAATGGTGAAATTATTGGTTCAGAAAATTGCTAAAGGAATTTGCTACAATTGTGGGGAAACTTTTCTGAATTGATGAGATGATGAGTTGTTGTGAGTTGCTCAAATTCTCCTGTAGTGAAAATTTGATCAAGTTGCTGGTTTGGCATGAGTTGCTGGTATTGCTATTCTGTGGTGAAGATTAATATCGTTGCTGATTAGTTGTTGAAGTTGTACCGTGTATGGTTATGTGGTGAAACTGTTTGAGTTGGTCATGTGTGCTCCTAGGTGCTGGTGAAGACAGGATCTAGTTGAAATATTAGGGGTTCTGGTTATGTGGTGAAGTTGTTTGAGTTGGTCGGAAAGCATCGAAATTGATGTGTGCACGGTACCTTCCTACTTCCTAGTAGCTGGTGAAGACTGGAAGCTAGTCGAAATATTAGGGGTTGTCTGATGAAGGTTCTGATCAAATCAAGCTATTGCCAAATATTCTGGTTTAAAATGGAGCTTAAAGTGACTTGCAAATCAAATTGGGCTCAATGAGGTGGAGATTTGTCAGTATTAGGGGTTTCACTTAGATCAAGTGGACAGGGCAGGTGATGCACCTGGTTCCACATGGATTAGAAAAAGATAGTTAAGTGGTTAAATATGTTTAGACCACACCCTAAGAGTGGTTCCCCTAGAGTAGCCACTTTCATCAACTCTCATGGGCCCATTGTGATGGTAACGCTCAAATTCGGATGATTTGCTTTTGCTAACACCCCTAATCCTTTCCGAAAGCCTCCTCCAATAGTATTAAAAGATCCAGAACTCTGTCGAAAGGGTTTATATGTTCTTACATCACATCAATTGTAGAATGGATTCATCCTACTAAATATTGATGTAATACCAACCCGGATCGCAATCACCTTCAAATTGTAACCAAAATTTGAACTTGAGAACAGGATAAGATTTTGGGTTTCCACCCCTTACGCGGGCTTCTCACCCCCCAAAACTCGAGAGCAAATAAACTCAAAATTAAGTCAGATAATTTGAGGAAATTTTAATCATTCAATTGTCCCCTTATTCATTGAGTTGAGCCTCTTTATATAGGCTCTTATAAAGTGAACTCTTCGGATATAACCGATGTGGTACTAAAAGCAAGGTAAACAAAACACAAAATCCTCTAAATAAGCTAAGGCATGAAAAGATAACTGAGAACTGGCGTGATATCCTCATCAATTCCCTCAGGGTGGGAGAAATTCGACCTTATCGAGTGAGGACTCTCCTCATGAAGCATCTCAATCGGGCCAAGGTGGTGGTCGTGGCAGCATCACTGGTACGTCACGTTGATACCATGGTGGTGGAGGTGGAGCTGGTCTCCGTGACGAGACGGTTGTGAAAGATTGCAGCTCGATCAAGGCATAGTGAGTAGACCAAGACACATCACTGCTGAAGATGGAACTAATACCAGGATCCCATGGGCTATCCAACTCGTAAGCAATAGAAGCAATCCTCTTCAGAGCGCTATCGAAATCTTTAGGCCAAGCGTGCACTTCCTCACAGCCTCAGAGCGACTCATAACTATCACCTTATTATCAACCGCAAATTCCTGCAAAGTACTATATGTGTACGTAGCAAATTTGTGGGTATCATTGTAAATTGCTATCGGTCTAGTGATATCATCAATATATGCAAAAGGAAAATGCAATGTAGTAGTCTCAACTATCTTATTCACGTCATCACTGGCACTATTAGACATGTAAATTTCATCAATAACCAGTGTGTCGGCACCAACTGCTGTGTCTATACTAACAGTCTTGGGAGGAACATGGACTCCCTCAATAACCTTCGAGACATCAACTTCATCACTAAACACAATTCTAACATGTTGACTCTCTGAAGGACACTGATAATCATAATGTCCATATCCCTCACATTTAGAACACCTGGCCTTAGTATTGATTAGGGTTTTGAAAGTCAAGTCCAACCTTAATGCAACATCAAAGGCCCCTTCAACAGTGTCTAAGTCATAGGGGCCAGTAATATAGCATGTTTTATTTTAGGTCGTAAACCCCAAATAAACCTAGTTAGAGTCTCAGAAGGGTGCTCTCTCACTTCACTACGATGGGTTAAGTGCTTAAATATGACAATGTAATTATGAACGGATATATGACCCTGATGGAGATTGTGTAGCTGGTCTAAGTGGGGGTCCCTATAGTGCTGAATAGTCATGATGGCTCAAGCAAACAAGCAGATGCAGTGGAGAACCCTAGAGTCAATTAAAAAACATGCACTAAATAAAAAATACCCTAAAGTTTTAAGTTCTAAATGTAAAGAAAAATGTATTCCTAAAATGATGAAAGATGCAACCACTAGATCGAAGCAAATAGCATTTCACAAACAAATTATAGCAATCCATATAGTAGTTGCAAGTAATCTAACAGTTAACGATTCAGGTCAAGTTAGGATATCACCTCGAGAATGGAGCAAATCGGACGCTAATCGGGGCAGAAACAAGCTCTGGACTGTGGTGCGCTGATCTGCTGAGCTGAATCTGGCAGACGACCGAAGCTTGAACTAAAATATGAAGGCTATAGATGTGTAGTGTTGCTCTCCACGAATCCGCTGCTTAGAAAACGACTCGAATCGAGCTTGAAACGAGCTCAGAATGGACGAATGTTGGGTCTTTTAGGGGACATGAAGAGTAACCTGAAGGTTACTGTTCACATGAACAGTAACAGGACGATTACTATTCACTGTGCACAGTAATCGGTCGATTACTGTTCACTGTGAACAGTAACGTTTTTTCTTCTTTTTTTCTGTTCTGTTTTTTTCTGTTTTTCTGTTTTTTTATGTTTTCTGTTTTTTTCCTCTTTTCTATTTTTTCTTTTTTCTGTTTTTTTATGTTTTCTGTTTTTTTCCTCTTTTCTATTTTTTCTTTTTTCTGTTTTTTTCTTTTTTCTGTTTTCTTCTTTTTCTTTTTTCTTTTTTGCAAAGTAGATCTAAATAGATTAGATCTAACAATAATCGAATTTTTTTTGCAAAGTAGATCTAAATCTAGAGATTCAGATCTAAATTTAGGATTTGGGGAAGAAAAAAAATTCGAAGAGGATTTGGACCAAAGCTCTGATACTAAAATGATGTAATACCAACCTGGATCGCAATCGCCTTCAAATTGTAATCAAAATTTGAACTTGAGAACAGGATAAGATTTTGGGTTTTCATCCCTTACGCGGGCTTCTCACCCCAAAATTCGAGAGCAAATAAACTCAAGAATTAAGTCAGATAATTTGAGGAAATTTTAATCATTCAATTGTCCCCTTATTCATTGAGTTGAGCCTCTTTATATAGGTTCTTACAAAGTGAACTCCTCGGATATAACCGATGTGGTATTAAAAGCAAGGTAAACAAAACACAAAATCCTCTAAATAAGCTAAGGCATGAAAGATAACTGGGAACTGGCGTGATGTCCTCATCAAACATAGATAGACATAACATGAAGGTAAGAAAGAGGAAGCATCTTCTAAGGGAAGCGACTGATATTCACCCCCAACACAAGTTTTATGGCAGGGGAGTGCTTCAAATTAATTGAAATGATAAGGTCACCATTACTTTCTACTAGGAAAAGAAGAATCAATTTAGGGTCTGTTTGGATTTAAGGAATTGGTGTGAAGTGAGGAAGTAGGAGTAAGATTTATTTCCTTTAGGAAAAAGGGAAATGAATAGTAATTTTCTGGTGTTTGAACGGTTGTTGGGAAGTGTGGTTTGGAAAATGTTTTGTCGTTTCCGGTGTTTGGATGGTAATGAAAAGTGGAAATGGAAAGTTGACCACAAAGTTGACCGTAAAATAATATTAAAATAAAAATTAATTAAGAAAAATAAAAAATAGATTGTAATTAGAATGCAAGTGAGATTTACATGACCAAAAAATTAACTGTTTTATGCTATAACTTATTATAAATGAGATTTACATGACCACAAAATTAACTGTAGCACTCTGGAAGTGAGAAAATAGTTGTGTAAAAGAGAGATGAAAAAGGGAAAAGGGGGTTTTCTTATTTTCCTTTTCCGGTGTTTGGATAGATAGGGAAATGAGCAATTATACTTCCCCAGTTCCTCACTTCACTCACGATTCCTTACATCCAAACACGCCCTTAGAATTTCTATATAAGCAATTATATAACAACTGCTTCGACATAATGGTACCGTAATGGTCAATGCGCCCTACAGGCTACATATGTCAACATCTTATTCTCAAGGTCTCAACTGATAGAAGGAACTTCTAAAGCGAACACAATTATGGTAGAGAAAATTGAAGCTGTGTATAAATATGATGTTTATGTAATCTTCAATTTTCTTTTATTCCCAGTATCATGTAGTCTGTTTGATTCCTAAATTCAGAGACCAACATCTAAATGCTTCCTCTCCAACAATCTTCTTAAAATGATGAAACTCCACTCCGTCCGACAAGCATCCAAAATTTTCTCATTAACTATATAGTGTATGGAACTTCTACACCAACAATATGAACAACACCCCCTTAACTTGCAAGCTATTCTCAACCAAGCCAAATAGGCTGGCTATTAAAGTATGTAGTCGGCATCAACTCCTATGTGCAGCAAATTGAAAGATTACATCCTGATTTCCTGTGTCTTGCCCACTCCCCATCCTTTAACTGTTCTCCTTCCCATATGATAGATATTAGTTTGACTAGGTTATTGTGACCAGAAATTCTTTTTCCCTGTAATTTCCATCCTCATATCTAACAGATGCAGAACTAACAAAATCAGTGATTTGATTTCCCATGTGCTAGTTTGGGTTTGACAAGGCTAAGTGTAACGCCCCGATTCCACGGATACGGGGACGTCACTGCGACGTATATACGTAGGTCAGAAAGTGCCCCCACGTATATACGCTAAGCATAAAAGTACAAGCAAGGATCAGAGTACACGACAAAGCGTGGTATCATACATATGCCAACATAAAAGTACATACACAAAGTTATCACATGATATTATAAAGTATTACACATTTCATGTGTATTACATCATAACCAAGTCCAGAAGTGAAATCTACAAATATGTATACAAAAAGCTCACGAGTAGAAAGAAGATCCCGTGAGTCCAAAAGAAGAGTATGGCACGAGGAACTGGGACTAGGATGTCTGCCTGCTAAGGGAAGCTCGATCTACGGAGGACAACTCCACTTCGATCCAGCTTCGGAATCTGAATATGCAAATCCAAGGAACAAGACATAAAACAATAATGAACTACAGCCAAGTGGCAATGATATAAAAGTAGTGGTTTAGAACACAATTATGGTGTATAAGGGCGTGTATAACATAGTCATAAATCAGGAACTCCCAAGTAAAGTTGATTATAAGCAAATTGATTGTATACGCTTAAGTCACGGTCACATGAGACTAGTACATCGAAGGAATAATCCAAACAAGGAAACCCTCATATATATACTTTTGTCTCATGCCACATAAATCCAAGCGTATAGAATCAGAGTTGCAAATCATACGATAGTCAAACGGGAATGCATAACAACAATAATCAGGGTCCATAATATGAGACATAACAGGAACTAATCATAATAGGTACACATAACGGAAACTATAACAGGAAACATAACTAAGACATAACCGGAATCATCACTGGAATCATGATTGAAATACAACGGGCATCTAATTATTATTATTACTCGTCTGACCCATATATCTAGGTATGTGTCTCGGTATATATCCCGACTCACATACATCCATATATTGGAGAGTCGAGGGTCGTTACCGGAAGTAGATGGAGAACTGATATCACTCCTTATAGTGGTTTCCATACACCTGGAACCAGCTTTGGAGGCCCAAAGTCCCCCGAGTCAGTAAACAGATTCACTACCGCCAGTATATATATATATATATATATATATATATATATTAATATATATATATATATTTTATATATATATATACTTTTAATCCATCACTATAAGCAAGGTATCATTCCGGCATCCATCACTCCCTCCCATTCCCCATACAAGTTGTAGCTTAATAAGAATTATCAGATTACGGGTAAGAATAAAACATAACAGTAATAGCCCAACAGATTCAAGAGGTGGCCCCCACAGATTCAAGAGGTGGCCCCCACCGTATAGTGTGGTGTGGCACTTTGTTCCATGTGGCACTTTGTTCTGAGTGAGTGATTTCTAGAGGTGGCCCCCACCGTATGGTGTGGCACTTAGTTCCATAAACAAGTCAGGATTCCCGTAAACATAATAATCTCAAGGTCAAGTATATCATGCTTGGTTTAAAAGATAGCATGACAAGGTGATGATATTAGCAGCAACAAGTCATACAAGTGATGGATAATAGTCATGTGATATAATCAGATATGAATCGGTAACATGTAATTGACATGCATGAAGTAATGGCATGGCGAGGAGTGATGTATATCAAGTAACAAGTCAAGGAGTGAGAATACATATAATAACATGTTATGAAGTAAGAACATGTAATAACAATCATGAAGTATCAGTTTGAAGTGTTAACAAGGATAATATATCACACATGTATCAAGGATAAGATCTAATTCAGAAAAGAGAAGAATCATCAATTTTTGCCCAAATATAGACTATCGGTCGACTGTCGGTCGACTGCCGGTCGACCGGACAAAATGCGTGAGCTCCAGGTTTGGTCGGTCGACTTCCGTCGACTGCCGGTCGACTGGGGATATACTACCGGTCGCCTGTCGGTCGACTGCCGGTCGACCGATACAGGGCCGTGAGCTCCAGTTTTCTACCGGTCGACGGTTGGTGAACCGGTCGACCGCCTACTCAAAACTGTGCACGTTTGTGCACATCGGTCGACTGCCCCCCTTGGGCCGGTCGACCGAAGTTCTGAAATCTGCTGCTGTTTGGTCAAAAACAGATTTTTGTTGTGGTGATTTTGATAGTTTAAAATATGATTTTGATGACTCAAAGGGACATGATTTATCACACAAGTGTACAAGGAAGATTACAAGTCTTGGTGAGTAAATATACTCACTTCGAACGGTTGTGTGAAGCTTTACGAGATCCGAAAGATTGTGGTCGACGATTTCACCAACTAGGTCTTTGGCGATACTTCCGCGAAGTGAGATGCGATCCAAATCCAAGGGTTGTGGTAGCTTAGAAGAAGATGAAGGCCTTGAGGTGTTCTTTGGAATTAGGGTTTGAGATGGAGGTGGTAGTGTGAAGGCTAATTCTTTTTGGAAGTGAAGAAAAGAGATAAAAGTGTAAAGGAGATGTTTATATAGGATTTGATTTTTGTAAAGGGAATGCAATAAAAGAAATTGAGAGGGGTTTTTGTGTAAAAAGGGGGAGTGAAGTGTCTCCTTGGCCAATCAAAGATTGCCATGGAGATGGTGAGGTGGAGATTTTTGTGGTGGGGATTGATGGAAGTGTGTGGAAGGTGGTGAGGTGGAAGTGATGAGGTGGAGAAACTTAGGGATGAAGTAAAGGAGTTTGTGGTGAGATTAAAGGAAATAAAGGAAAAAGGAAAAAGGAAAAGTAATGAAATGAGAAGATATTTTCTGGTCTCCAAAAATGAAAATATCGGAAACACAGTTTCCCGAGATAAAGTCGAGTATGCGGAAAACAATTCGGAAAATACCGAAATCGTCCGAAATTCAAGTATCTCGGAACGACTCGCAATTTTCACCAAAAATCAATAATAATATATGAAGACTCGTAGTAAAATCCTTTTTAAGAAATACTTTATAGTTTTAAATCTAAAAATCCCGGAATCAGTTACCTACCGACTCCGAAAGAATTTTCATAAAATCATAAAATTCTCAGAAAAAAATGTAGGTAGAAAATATGATTCTAAGAGATAATGCCTAAAGGCCTTTCTAGAAAGTCCTAACAGTTTGTGAATTAAAAATCCTAGAATCGGTTATCTACCGACTCCGGTGGAAGATCCATAAATTCGTAAAATCTTCAGAAAAAGTATTTAAGTATTAAACATAATTCTAAGAAGAAATGTCTAAAGAATCTTCTAGAAATTCTAAACAGTTGTAAGATAAAAATTCGGGAATCGATCAGCGGCACTGGTCGACACCGGTTTTGAAGAAATTCCTTTTAATTCCCGAAAAATTTCAGAAAATCATATAAAATATATTATATTGGAAAATGATATTTAAAATTTAAATCGGTCAAATACGGAAAGTAAATCGAAAAATACGATTGAAAAACTGAATACGCAATTATGTACGTATTCCAGGAATTATGTACGTATTCCAGGAACGGGGTATTACAATCCACCCACCTTACAAAAATTGCGTCCTCGCAATTTCATTAAGGGTAAATTGAAAACAAAGGAGACATGGCTGGAATAAAGTCTCATAAAACCAAAACAGAAAATAAGATAAACACATGAAGACCAGAATGAACAATGAAAGAATATAAGGGAAAATATTTAGAATGATAACCAACTCAAATACAAGATCTGGGGTAGTGGTTACCATGTATCCTAAGGCTCCTGCTCCGGATGCTGGTCCTCCCACTCTGCTTCATTGCCTGAGGCCTCTACTGCCATGAGGTGAACTTGACCTCTACCTTGATCTGCTCTAGGCCTCAATCCCCTCTGCTGATGATCATGACCGTTGGGGTGGAAGTGGAACTCTTTGATCAACAGGTTCAGGGTTCCTCTTTAATGGCGGAGCTGGAAGTGCTGGGGCTGGATGTGCTGGAGCTGGAAGAGCTGGTCTGATTAGCTAGCTACGGGCATAAACTTTCTGCGTGGGCAATCCCTTAGCATATGTCCCCTGACCCACATGCCAAACATAATCTCTTGGCTACTCGACAATCTCTCTTATAATGCCCAGGTCTGTGGCAATAATTGCATACAATCTGAGACAGAGGAGGTTGGAATGGTCCCCTGATCATCGGGCCTTGGGTTACCCTAACTTCATCATCCTCATCCAAGAACTGAAAAGGCCTCTTCTTAGCCTGGTTCCTCATCAAGTTCTCTTTCTTCTTCTCTAGTCCACGCTCCACTTCTCGAGCTATGGTGAGAACTTCCGAATAAGTCTTCAGCTGTTGGGGCATCAAGAAAACTTGGATATCCATCTGTAAGCCCTGCTGGAATCTATTTGCTCGCTTCTCCTCATCTGTCACCATATACGGAGCAAAGCGACTAAGTCTTAAGAATTCCGCGGCATATTCATCCACGGACTATTCCCTTGCCGAAGTCTGATGAACTGCTCTTCCTATCTTTCTGAGCTGTGGCAGGGAAGAATCTGCTGTAGAAACTCTTGGAGAACGTGTCCCAAGTGACAGGCTTCTCCAATCTTGCCTCCTCGGCTAGCCACCAAGTTCTAGCTATATCCTTCAGTTGAATCTTGGCGACCTCCACTTGGTTCTCCTTTGGAACTCGGGCTGCATTCAACAGATCTGATGTGTCCGTCAGCCATTGCTCAGCATCCAAGGGTTTCTCTCCACCCGTGAATATGGCTGGCTGCAGCCTCCTGAAGTCTGATATATTCCCCGGCCTCTGTTCCTTTGGAGCTGTCAACTCTTGCCGGAGAAGTGCCGTCTGTTGCTGCTGGTTCTCCATCATTATCTGGATAACCCTCAATATATCGACATTCTCTCCCGCTGCTCCATTCGATGCTGATCCAGAGTTGCTGCGACCCGATCTCCTCTCCATCGATACTAGGTATGGATAGACTGGAAGGAGCTGGAAATGGAATGGAAGGATTTCAGGATATGAAGGAAGGAGTCAAGAAGAACTAAATGTAGAATCAAGGAGGACTAGATAACTTTGTACATGTTGTTGGCATTAGCAAATTACAGGAATTTGCTACTTGTTTGTACTATAGAGGTAAGAGCCTAAGCTCTGATACCAACCTGTAACGCCCCGATTCCACGGATACGGGGAAGTCACTGCGACGTATATACGTAGGTCAGAAAGTGCCCCCACGTATATACACTAAGCATAAAAGTACAAGCAAGGATCAGAGTACACGACAAAGCGTGGTATCATACATATGCCAACAACAGAAAGTACATACACAAGTTATCACATGATATTATAAAGTATTACACATTTCATGTGTATTACATCATAACCAAGTCCAGAAGTGAAATCTACAAATATGTATACAAAAAGCTCACGAGTAAAGAAATCCCGTGAGTCCAAAAGAAGAGTATGGCACGAGGAACTGGGACTAGGATGTCTGCCTGCTAAGGGAAGCTCGATCTACGGAGGACAACTCCACTTCGATCCAGCTTCAGAATCTGAATATGCAAATCCAAGGAATCAAGACATAAAACAATAATGAACTACAGCCAAGTGGCAATGATATAAAAGTAGTGGTTTAGAACACAATTATGGTTATATAGGGCGTGTATAACATAGTCATAAATCGGAACTCCCAAGTAAAGTTGATTATAAGCAAAATTGATTGTATACGCTTAAGTCACGGTCACATGAGACTAGTACATCGAAGGAATAATCCAAACAGGAAACCCTCATATATATACTTTTGTCTCATGCCACATAAATCCAAGCGTATAGAATCAGAGTTGCAAATCATACGATAGTCAAACGGGAATGCATAACAACAATAATCAGGGTCCATAATATGAGACATAACAGGAACTAATCATAATAGGTACACATAACGGAAACTATAACAGGAAACATAACTAAGACATAACCGGAATCATCACTGGAATCATGATTGAAATACAACGGGCATCTAATTATTATTATTACTCGTCTGACCCATATATCTAGGTATGTGTCCGCGTATATATCCCGACTCACATACATCCATATATTGGAGAGTCGAGGGTCGTTACCGGAAGTAGATGGAGAACTGATATCACTCCTTATAGTGGTTTCCATACACCTGGAACCAGCTTTGGAGGCCCAAAGTCCCCGAGTCAGTAAACAGATTCACTACCGCCAGTAATATATATATATATATTTATATATATATATACTTTTAATCCATCACTATAAGCAAGGTATCATTCCGGCATCCATCACTCCCTCCCATTCCCATACAAGTTGTAGCTTAATAAGAATTATCAGATTACGGGTAAGAATAAACATAACAGTATAGCCCAACAGATTCAAGAGGTGGCCCCCACAGATTCAAGAGGTGGCCCCCACCGTATAGTGTGGTGTGGCACTTTGTTCCATGTGGCACTTTATTCTGAGGGAATGGATTCTAGAGGTGGCCCCCACCGTATGGTGTGGCACTTAGTTCCATAAACAAGTCAGGATTCCCGTAAACATAATAATCTCAAGGTCAAGTATATCATGCTTGGTTTTAAAAGATAGCATGACAAGGTGATGATATTAGCAAGCAACAAGTCATACAAGTGATGGATAATAGTCATGTGATATAATCAGATATGAATCGGTAACATGTAATTGACATGCATGAAGTAATGGCATGGCGAGGAGTGATGTATATCAAGTAACAAGTCAAGGAGTGAGAATACATATAATACCATGTTATGAAGTAAGAACATGTAATAACAAGTCATGAAGTATCAGTTATGAAGTGTTAACAAGGATAATATATCACACATGTATCAAGGATAAGATCTAAATTCAGAAAAGAGAAGAATCATCAATTTTTGCCCAAATATAGACTATCGGTCGACTGCCGGTCGACTGCCGTCGACCGACGGACAAAATGCGTGAGCTCCAGGTTTTGGTCGGTCGACTTCCGGTCGACTGCCGGTCGACTGGGGATATACTACCGTCGCCTGTCGGTCGACTGCCGGTCGACCGATACAGGGCGTGAGCTCCTTTTTCTACCGGTCGATGGTTGGTGAACGCGTACCGCCGCACTCAAAACTGTGCACGTTGTGCACATCGGTCGACTGCCCCCCTTGGGCCGGTCGACGAAGTTCTGAAATCTGCTGCTGTTTGGTCAAAAAAAAAAACAGATTTTTGTATGGTTGATTTTGGTAGTCTAAAAATATGATTTTGATGACTCAAAGGGACATGATTTATCAACACAAGTATACAAGGAATTTTACGAGTCTTGGTGAGTAAATATACTCACTTCGAACGGTCGATTTGAACTTTTACGAGTTCCGAAGAGTTCGAGGTTGACGAAAAGCGCCGAAGTGATCCTCGACGATCTTGCGGACGATCCCAATCCAACGAAGTGGTAGTTGCTTGAGATGGAGATGAAGACTTGGGTGTTGTTTGGGAGTTAGGGTTTGAGTTGGAGATGGAGAAGGATTTTGTGAAGGTGAGAATTTTGTTGAAGTGAAGAAAAGAGAAAGGAATTGTAAAGGAAAGGATTTATATAGGTTTGATTTTTGTAAAGGGAATGCAAATAAAGAAATTGAGAGGGGTTTGTGCATAATAGGGGAGATGAGGTGTCTCCTTGGCCAATGGTGGCCGCCATGAGAAGAGAGAGAGAGATGTATTAAATGAGGGGGGTTGGTGAGAATGTGTGGAGATAGAATTTTGGAAGAAAATGGAAATTTGGAAAAATGGAATTCTTGTGGTTGTGAAGGAAGGAAAGGAAAATAGGAAAAGGGAAAAAGAAAAGAATTGATAAATGAAGATATTTTTTGGTCTCCAAAAATGAAAATATCGGAAACACAGTTCCCGAGATAAAGTCGAGTATGCGGGGAAAACAATTCGGAAAATACCGAAATCGTCCGAAATTCAAGTATCTCGGAACGACTCGCAATTTTCACCAAAAATCAATAATAATATATGAAGACTCGTAGTAAAATCCTTTTTAAGAAATACTTTATAGTTTTAAATCTAAAAATCCCGGAATCAGTTACCTACCGACTCCGAAAGAATTTTCATAAAATCATAAAATTCTCAGAAAAAGAATGTAGGTAGAAAATATGATTCTAAGAGATAATGCCTAAAGGCCTTTCTAGAAAGTCCTAACAGTTTGTGAAAAAAATCCTAGAATCGGTTATCTACCGACTCCGGTGGAAGATCCAAAAATTCGTAAAATCTTCAGAAAAAGTATTTAAGTAATAAACATAATTCTAAGAAGAAATGTCTAAAGAATCTTCTAGAAATTCTAAACAGTTTGTAAGATAAAAATCCGGGAATCGATCAGCAGCACTGGTCGACACCGGTTTTGAAGAAATTCCTTTTAATTCCGGAAAATTCCAGAAAATCATAGAAAATACACTATATTGGAAAATGATATTTAAAATTGAAATCGGTCAAATACGGAAAGTAATTCGAAAAATACGATCGAAAAACTGAATACGAATTTAAGTACGTATTCCGGGAACGGGGTATTACAATCCACCCACCTTACAAAAATTGCGTCCTCGCAATTCATTAAGGGGTAAATTGAATACAAGGTGGACAAGGGTGAAATCAAAGGATCCGAAAATCAAAACAAGAATAAGATGAACACAGAAAGGACCGGGATGAACAATGATAGAATGATAAAGGAAACATTTTAGAATGATGACCAATTCAAATACAAGATCTAGGGTAGTGGTTACCATGATATCCCTAAGGCTCCTGCTCTGGATACTGGTCCTCCCACTCTGCTTCATTGCCTGAGGCCTCTACTGCCATGAGGTGAACTTGACCTCTACCTTGATCTGCTCTAGGCCTCAATCCCCTCTGCTGATGATCATACCGTTGGGGTGGAAGTGGAACTCTTTGATTAACTGGTTCAGGATTCCTCTTTAATGGCGGAGCTGGAAGTGCTGGGGCTGGATGTGCTGGAGCTGGAAGAGCTGGTCTGATTGGAGCTACGGGTATAAACTTTCTGTGTGGGCAATCCCTTAGCATATGTCCCCCTGACCCACATGCCAAACATAATCTCTTGGCTACTCGACAATCTCTCTTATAATGCCCGGGTCTGTGGCAATAATTGCATACAACCTGAGACAGAGGAGGTGGAATGGTCCCCTGATCATCGGGCCTTGGGTTATCCTAACTCCATCATCCTCATCCATTAACTGAAAAGGCCTCTTCTTGGCCTGGTTCCTTATCAAGTTCTCTTTCTTCTTCTCTAACCCACGCTCCACTTCTCGAGCTATGGTGAGAACTTCCGAATAAGTCTTCAGCTGTTGGGGCATCAAGAAAACTTGGATATCCATCTGTAAGCCCTGCTGGAATCTGCTCCTCGCTTCTCCTCATCCGTTACCATGTACGGAGCAAAGCGACTAAGTCGGAGAAATTCCGCGCATACTCATCCACGGACTTATTCCCTTGCCGAAGTCTGATGAACTGTTCCTCCATGTCCTTCTGAGCTGTGACAGGGAAGAACCTGCTGTAGAAACTCTTGGAGAACGTGTCCCAAGTGACAGGCTTCTCCAATCTTGCCTCCTCGGCTAGCCACCAAGTTCTAGCTATATCCTTCAGTTGAATCTTGGCGACCTCCACTTGGTTCTCCTTTGGTACTCTGGCTGCATTCAGCAGATCTGATGTGTCCGTCAACCATTGCTCAGCATCCAAGGGCTTCTCTCCACCCGTGAATATGGCTGGCTGCAGCCTCCTGAAGTCTGATATATTCCCCGGCCTCTGTTCTTTAGGTGCTGCTATCTCTTGCGGAGAAGCTCGGTCTGCTGCTGCTGGTTCTCCATCATTATCTGGATAACCCTCAATATATCGACATTCTCTCCCGCTGCTCCATTCGATGCTGATCCAGAGTTGCTGCGACCCGATCTCCTCTCCATCGATACTAGGTATGGATAGACTGGAAGGAGCTGGAAAATGGAATGGAAGGATTTCAGGATATGAAGGAAGGAATCAAGAAGAACTAAATGTAGAATCAAGGAGGACTAGATAACTTTGTACATTGTTGTTGGCATTAGCAAATTACAGGAATTTGCTACTTGTTTGTACTATAGAGGTAAGAGCCTAAGCTCTGATACCAACCTGTAACGCCCCGATTTCACGGATACGGGGACGTCACTGCGACGTATATACGGGGTCAGGAAGTGCTCCCACGTATATACGCTAAGCATACAGTACAACAAGAAAGGATCAGAGTACAACACAAAGCGTGGTATTCTCATATATGCCAACATAAAGGTACAAATACAAAGTCATCACAGTATGATAAACATATACACATCACATGTGTCTTTTATCACAACAAGTCCAAAAGTAAGGTATACAAGAAAAAGACAAAATGCTCACGAGTAGGATGAAGATCCCGTGAGTCAAAAGAAGCCAGGCACAAGAAACTGGAGCTAGGATGCCTGCTCGCTAAGGAAAGCTCGATCTACGGTGGACAACTCCACTTCGATCCAGCTTCGGAATCTGAATATGCAAATCCAAGGAATCAAGATATATAACAAAAATGAACTACAGCCAAGTGGCTAAGAGACATGAATAGGGGTTTTAGACACAAGTATGGTATATAAGAACGGATATAACGTAATCATAAAACAGGGAATACAGGTAAGGCTGATTACAAGCAAAAGTGATTGTATACGCTTAAGTCACGGTCCCATGAGACTAGTACATCGAAGGAATAATCCAAACAAGGAAACCCTCATATAGATACCTTTATCTCATGCCACAGTAATCCAAGCGTATAGAATCAGAGTTGCAAATCATATAAAAATCAAACAGGAAGATATAACAAGAATATTAAGAATCATAACTGTAGATATAACCGGAATCACGGAAATCATAATAAGTGTCACAACTGGAGACATGACTGAAATCATGACTGGAATGTCTAGAATCAATATAAGATCCATACGGTTATCAATTATTATTATTACTCGTCTAACCCATATATCTAGGTATGTGTCTCGGTATCGATCCCAACTCACATACATCCATATATAAGAAAGTCGAGGGTCGTACGGAAGTAGATGGAGAACTGATAACACTTCTTATAGTGGTTTCCATACACCTGGAACCAGCTTTGGAGGCCCAAAGTCCCCCTATTCAGTAATTCAGATTCACTACCGCCAGTATATATATATATATAATATATATATATATATATACTTTATTCCATCACTATAAGCAAGGTATCATTCCGGCATCCATCACTCCCTCCCATTCCCCATACAAGTTGTAGCTTAATAAGAATTATCAGATTACGGGTAAGAATAAACATAACAGTAATAGCCCAACAGATTCAAGAGGTGGCCCCCACAGATCAAGAGGTGGCCCCCACCGTATAGTGTGGTGTGGCACTTTGTTCTGAGGGAATGGATTCTAGAGGTGGCCCCAACCGTATGGTGTGGCACTTAGTTCCATAAACAAGTCAGGATTCCCGTAAACATAATAATCTCAAGGTCAAGTATATCATGCTTGGTTTTAAAAGATAGCATGACAAGGTGATGATATTAGCAAGCAACAAGTCATACAAGTGATGGATAATAGTCATGTGATATAATCAGATATGAATCGGTAACATGTAATTGACATGCATGAAGTAATGGCACATGGCGAGGAGTGATGTATATCAAGTAACAAGTCAAGGAGTGAGAATACATATAATAACATGTTATGAAGTAAGAACATGTAATAACAAGTCATGAAGTATCAGTTATGAAGTGTTAACAAGGATAATATATCACACATGTATCAAGGATAAGATCTAAATTCAGAAAAGAGAAGAATCATCAATTTTTGCCCAAATATAGACTATCGGTCGACTGCCGGTCGACTGCCGGTCGACCGGACAAAATGCGTGAGCTCCAGGTTTGGTCGGTCGACTTCCGGTCGACTGCCGGTCGACTGGGGATATACTACGGTCGCCTGTCGGTCGACTGCCGGTCGACCGATAGGGCCGTGAGCTCCAGGTTTTTACCGGTCGACTGGTTGGTGAACCGGTCGACCGCCTACTCAAAACTGTGCACGTTTGTGCACATCGGTCGACTGCCCCCCTTGGGCCGGTCGACCGAAGTTCTGAAATCTGCTGCTGTTTGGTCAAAAAAAAAAAAACAGATTTTTGTATGGTGATTTTGGTAGTCTAAAAATATGATTTTGATGACTCAAAGGGACATGATTTATCAACACAAGTATACAAGGAATTACGAGTCTTGGTGAGTAAATATACTCACTTCGAACGGTCGATTTGAACTTTTACGAGTTCCGAAGAGTTCGAGGTTGACGAAAAGCGCCGAAGTGATCCTCGACGATCTTGCGGACGATCCCAATCCAACGAAGTGGTAGTTGCTTGAGATGGAGATGAAGACTTGGGTGTTGTTTGGGAGTTAGGGTTGAGTTGGAGATGGAGAAGGATTTTGTGAAGGTGAGAATTTGTTGAAGTGAAGAAAAGAGAAAGGAATTGTAAAGGAAAGGATTTATATAGGTTTGATTTTTGTAAAGGGAATGCAAATAAAGAAATTGAGAGGGGTTTGTGCATAATAGGGGAGATGAGGTGTCTCCCTTGGCCAATGGTGGCCGGCCATGAGAAAGAGAGAGAGAGATGTATTAAATGAGGTTGGGGTTGGTGAGAATGTGTGGAGATAGAATTTTGGAAGAAAATGGAAATTTGGAAAAAGGAATTCTTGTGGTTGTGAAGGAAGGAAAGGAAAATAGGGAAAAGGGAAAAGAAAGAATTGATAAATGAAGATATTTTTGGTCTCCAAAATGAAAATATCGGAAACACAGTTTCCCGAGATAAAGTCGAGTATGCGGGAAAACAATTCGGAAAATACCGAAATCGTCCGAAATTCAAGTATCTCGGAACGACTCGCAATTTTCACCAAAAATCAATAATAATATATGAAGACTCGTAGTAAAATCCTTTTTAAGAAATACTTTATAGTTTTAAATCTAAAAATCCCGGAATCAGTTACCTACCGACTCCGAAAGAATTTTCATAAAATCATAAAATTCTCAGAAAAAGAATGTAGGTAGAAAATATGATTCTAAGAGATAATGCCTAAAGGCCTTTCTAGAAAGTCCTAACAGTTTGTGAATTAAAAATCCTAGAATCGGTTATCTACCGACTCCGGTGGAAGATCCAAAAATTCGAAAATCTTCAGAAAAAGTATTTAAGTAATAAACATAATTCTAAGAAGAAATGTCTAAAGAATCTTCTAGAAATTCTAAACAGTTTGTAAGAAAAAATCGGGAATCGATCAGCAGCACTGGTCGACACCGGTTTTGAAGAAATTCCTTTTAATTCCGGAAAATTCCAGAAAATCATAGAAAATA